>AYJT01016306.1:0-21627 GCA_001278415.1 Ocimum tenuiflorum | reverse complement strand
CTTCTTAAAGATAAAGGACTAGATCACTTTGTTGATGGTGATGGTAATAGTTCGAGTGTAGGATATGACAGCATTAGGGATCATGTTCTTTTGCCAATGAGTGGAGGAGGAAGATGATAGGTTTCAGTTTTTATATTCTTGGCATTGTGTAATTTGTTTCTTTCCATTTCTTGTAATGTAATATTGGTTTCTAAAATGTAAACAGAAATAGGTATGGAAGATGATTAGGAACAGAAATGTAAACGAGGAGTAACCCGGGCTTGTTCCTTGGAGAAATTCCTTCAGTTTTTCTGTCTGAACCACTCCATGATCTATATGATTTGTTAGTTTTGCTCCAATCCTCATCATTTTTCCTTTTTCCCTTTTGTATGGGAACAATCTGCCACTCAATCAATTCAAACCTTCATTAAATTCCAACGTAACTAAACTAAATTGAACTGAGACTCCCCGAATAATGCCCACTGCTTCTTTGCCTGGACCCCGCACCTTCCATTTGCACCATGATTGTTGGTGGTGGTGTAATTCGCTTTCCGATTGATGCTTTTGAGTTTGCTTTAGTACAAGGTATTAATTACCGGATAAATTGCGCTTCCTCTAACCCACCTCATAATTTCATTAATGCTCACGTACTCTTTTCACTAGTCAGATGAACATCTTTCCCCAAGTCTTGATTAATGTGCCTTTCAACCTCTATTCTCCGGTTTGAGATCCGTTACGTGTTCCACATTATTGACACGTGTACTAATTAGTAGATGCATTATGTAACAGGGCTCTCTACCTATGAAAAATTTTTCTATTTGTTAATTTGTTCGCTTTTGACAATATTGCTAATCTATCCACCTGTTCATCTACTATATTATCGAATTTATCATGTTTCATCTGATGTATTTTAAAATTTTAATCTTTTATTTTGTAGTAATATTAATTTATAATGGCCGAAGAGAATTAGATATACAATCTTCGTTGTCCCGTCGACCTCACCACAAGTTGTCCCCGAAGTTTTATGAGCCATTTGTGGTGGAGGCTCGCTTGGGATCAACGGCGTATCGGTTGGTTTTACCACCCTCGAGTCGCATTCACCCTGTGTTTCACGTTTCATAGCTGCGATGGGTGGTGAGCGCATCCGGTCGAGATAGACTTACCGGAGAGTTTGGAGTTGCCAGTGGCTCCGGTGTACGAACCGGAGGAGGTGTTAGCGGTGAGGATAGAGGTGAGGTTGAGCAGATGGTTGGTGAAGTGGGTGGGCCACTTGGGGGATGATGCTACATGGCTGAGCAAAGATCATTTTTTGAGTCAGTTTCTTGACTTCAACCTTGAGGACAAGATTGTTTCGAAGGAGGATGAAGTTGATATGGAGCCACAGGAGAGGGGAGAGGTGAGTGAGGGGCCTTGGCCCTTGTTGGTCTATCAGAGGCCGGAAAGGAAATGAGCCCACGTTCATGGGCTGTTGGGCGGCAGCGATTTGGGGCCCGCGAGTTATTAGTTTGTTATTAGTTTTCTTAGTAATTTCAGTAGGGGTTTAATTTTTATTTTTTTTTCCGTATTATTGAGTAATTTAGGATTTACAATTTTGGTATTGTTTAGTAGGGTATTTGTTAGAAATTAAAACATTTTGATGATGTCACAATTCATGTCAGTAGCTTAGAACTATCTTAGTATTTAATATTATATAGATATTATCTGTAATAGCATAGGTTCGTGGAGAGCTGAAGCTGGAACGTTCAAGACTTAGAATATTTTTGAAGACTTGGTTCTACTCGGTAGCTGATTCACAGCTATGCCATCCCAACTGTAAGTCATACAGCTGAAGTACCTTAGGTGTGAAAAGAACCCAGCTGCAATTCTCTCAAAACTGGCAACCGACTTAAAGATAGTTTGACTCCAGAACTGACATTCAAAAAGAGAGCTGACATTTGACGAATCGCTCTTTATCAAGTCAGAAGTCAAGACCAGTTGTCTTTTGGACAACTGAGACTAAAGAAGGATAATCAGAGCTGACTTTCGGAATGTTTCCTGAAAAGGTACTAAAGGTACTCTGACAGTAGGTAATATCCAGCAGTCCATACACAAAAGCTGACGGACCGGTGGATAAAGCTCTGAAAAAGCCTATTATAAGTACAACAATGGCTCTATTCTTCTGACAATGGATTTAACTATTCAACCCATGCTTGTCACCTGCCTCGCAACAACACTATTCAATAAAAAAGAAGAACGAAGAGTGAAGACTACTGATTCTCCATCTACTCAAAGCCTTATTCTTTTCTTCATCTTCAAGCATCCAAGCTTTCCGAGTTATCTAACTCGAGACCTACCAGAGATCCGAATACTGTTTATAGTCAAGGATTCTGAGATAGTTATCAGATCCCTATCTGAAAACATCAAACCATCCACCCTATTCACGTTCTGGAGGGAACTGAAACCTTCACTTGCCGATCTACGAAGCTTAGGTGGTAGACTCCGGTAAAGCCTCAAAGATCAGCTGTGCCTGCGAGCGGAAACATTAAAGCTCTCCGTTTCAGAAAAATCCTAGTTATAAACCGTGCTCAAAACACCGTGTATAACAAATATTTGTTAATTCCCTTCATCTGAAGGAAGAGAGGACGTAGGATTATTTGAATCCGAATCTCTATAATATTTGTGTCTATTTACAACTTTCTTCATTTCTGCTAAGTGTTTGAAACTCAACTGCCTCACAGTAGCTACAGTATAACTGGAAAAAACCCTAACTGACTTACTTGACAAATATCTTTAAGAAACACAACTGACTTATTCCTAATTCAGTTGAGATAAAATTAAGCTTCATTCTCGCAACTGTTTTATTAAGACTAACGCTTCCACACATTATACATCTCTGAATTGGGACCAACAAGTGGAATGACTACTGAAAAAGGACCAGGAAGAGTATGAAAAGAAGAAGAGACTGCTGAAAAGAAGAAGAGGAAGAGAGAAGCCAAGGAAAAAGAAGAAGCAAAGAGTTGAGGATCCATATGAGTAGATACATAGTCAGTTACATAAATTGCATTGTATGTTCTTTAAATTTTCAAACTCGTGTAAAATGTAATCTGATCTTCAATAGTGAATACACCTGACTATATCTCAGAATGATAATATCTTGTTGTCTCAAAGATCATATTATATCTTTCAATAGCTACAACTGGGTATGCATAGTTAAGTGCAATCAGTGTTAGCTATATTTCTTCCTTACATTCGAAGGATCTAATTATTCTCAAACAAGTTTTTTAACACTTGTTATATCTAAAAGAATGATAAGAAAAGATATAGCTAGGGAAGAACATATTAAGGGAGAGGTAAGTTTGTAACTCCCTTCACTTCTTCCGTACTTATTTCCAGTCGCGCATGGTTTTGATAACATCAAAAAGGTGGAAATCATTAAGAATCAGAATATTTTGGTGATGTCCAAAAACCATTTTAGTAGCTTAAAATCGATCTTACCATGTAATATTATATAGGTCTGATCTGTTATAGCATAGGTTCACGAAGAGCTGAAGCTGGAAGGTTCAAAAGTTAGAATATTTCTGAAGACTTGGTTCTACTACGGTAGCTAATCCGCAGCAATACCATCCCAGCTGTGAGTCATACAACTATACTATCTTAGCTGTGAAAAGAACCCAACTGCAGTTCTCTCAGAACCGACAGCTGAGTTAAAGATAGTTTGACTCCAGAGCTGACTTTCAAAAAGAGAGCTGACATCTGAGGAATCTTTCTTAATCAAGTCAGAAGTCAAGACCAGTTGTCTTTTGGACAACTGAGACAAAAGAAGAATAATCAGAACTGACTTTCAGAATGTTTCCTCAAAAGGTATTATAGGTACTCTGACAGTAGGTAATATCCAGCACTCCATAGCCGAAAGCTAACGGACCGGTGGATAAAGCTCTGAAAAAGCCTGATGCAAGTACAACAACGACTCTATTCTTCTAAAAATTGATTTAACTATTCAACCCATGCTTTTCACCTGCCTCCCAATAGCACTATTCAAATCGAACGAGTATAAATAAAAGAGAAGAACGAAGAGTAAAGACTACTGATTCTCCATCTGCTTAAAGCCTTATTTTTTTTCTTCATTTTCAAGCATCTAAGCTTTCCGAGTTATCTAACTTAAGACTTACCAGAGATCCAAATGCTATTTATAGTCAAGGATTCCAGGACAGTTCTCAGATCCCTATCTGAGAACCTCATACCATATACCCTATTCACGTTCTGGAGGGAACTAAAACATTCACCTGTAGATCTACGAAGCCTACGAGGTGGACTTCGGTAAAGCCTCAAAGATCAGCCGTGCCTGTAACTAAAAGAAATAAAGCTTTTCGTTTCAGAAGAATCCTAGTTATAAACCGTGCTCAAAACACCAAATATAACAAATATTAGTCAATTCTCTTCATCTGAAAGAAGAGAGAACGTAGGATTATTTGAATCCGAACCTCTATAATATCTGTGTCTATTTACAGCTTTCTTCATTCCTGCTAAGTGTTTGAAACTCAGCTGCCTCACAGTAGCTGGAGTATAACTAAAAGCAACCCTAACTGACTTACTTGGCAAATATCTTTAAGAAACCCAACTGACTTATTCCTTAGTCAGTTTAGATAAAATTAAGCTTCATTCTCGCAACTGTTTTATTAAGACTAATGCTTCCGCACATTATCCATCTCTGAGTTGGGACCAACAAGTGGAATGACGACTGAAAAAAGGACCAGAAAGAGTATAAAAAGAAGAAGAAGACTGCTGTAAAGAGGAAGAGGAAGAGAGAAGCCAAGGAGAAAGAAGAAGCAGCTAAGAAGCAAAGAGTCGAGGATCCATATGAGTATATACATAATCAGTTACATAAATTGCATTGTTATGTTCTTTAAATTTTCAAACTCGTGTACAATGTAATCTGATCTTCAATAGTGAATACACCTGACTATATCTCCGAATGATAATATCTTGTTGTCTCAAAGATCATATTATGTCTTTCAATAGCTACAACTGGGTATGCATAGTTAAGTGCAATGAGTATCAGCTATATTTCTTCCTTACATTCCAAGGATCTAATTATTCTCAAAACAAGTTTTTTAACAGTTGTTATATCTAAAAGAGTGATAAGAAAAGACATAGCTAGGGAAGAACATATTAAGGGAGAGGTAAGTTTGTAACTCCCTTCACTTTTTCCGTACTTATTTTCAATCGCGCATGGTTTTGATAACATAAAAAATGATGGAAATTATTCAGAATCAGAGTATTTTGACGATGTCAAAAACCATTTTAGTAGCTTAAAACTGATCTTAGCATGTGATATTGTATAGGTCTGATCTGTTATAGCATAGGTTCACGAAGAGTTGAAGCTGGAAGGTTCAAGACTTAGAATATTTCTGAAGACTTGGTTCTACTACGGTAGCTAATCTACAGCTATGCCATCCCAGCTATGAGTCATACAACTGAACTATCTTAACTGTGAAAAGACTCCAGCAGCAATTCTCTCAGAACTGGCAGCTGACTTAAAGACAGTTTGACTCCAGAGCTGACTTTCAAAAAGAGAGCTGACATCCGAGGAATCTCTCTTTATCAAGTCAGAAGTCAAGACCAGTTGTCTTTTAGACAACTGAGACAAAAGAATAATAATCATAGCTGACTTTTGGAATGTTTCCTCAAAAGGTAATAAAGGTACTCTGACAGTAGGTAATATCCAGCAGTCCATAGCTGAAAGCTAACAGACCGGTGGATAAAGCTCTGAAAAAGCCTGTTGCAAGTGCAACAACAACTCTATTCTTCAAACGATGGGTTTAACTATTCAACCCATGCTTTTCACCTGCCTCCCAACAGCACTATTCAAATCCGACGAGTATAAATAAAAGAGAAGAACGAAGGGTGAAGACTACTGATTCTCCATCTGCTCAAAGCCTTATTCTTTTTCTTCATCTTCAAGCATCCAAGCTTTCCGAGTTATCTAACTTGAGACCTACCGGAGATCCGAACGCTATTTACTGTCAAGGATTTCGTGACAGTTCTCAGATCCCTATCTGAGAACATCAAACCATCTACCCTCTATTCACGTTATGGAGGGAACTAAAACCTTCACTTGTCGGTCTACGAAGCCTAGGAGGTGGACTTCGGTAAAGCCTCAAAGATCAGCCGTGCCTGCGATCGAAAGAATTAAAGCTCTTTGTTTTAGAAGAATGCTAGTTATAAAACGTGCTCAAAACACCATATATAACAAATATTAGTGAATTTTCTTCATCTGAAGGAAGAGAAGACGTAGGATTATTTGAATCCAAACCTCTATAATATCTGTGTCTATTTACAGCTTTCTTCATTCCTGCTAAGTGTTTGAAACTCAGCTGTCTCACAGTAGCTGGAGTATAACTGGAAGAAACTCTAACTGACTTATTGGCAAATATCTTTAAGAAGCTCAGCTGACTTATTCCTAAGTCAGCTGAGATAAAATTAAGCTTCATTCTCCCAACTGTTTAATTAAGACTAACGCTTCCGCACATTATCTATTTTTGATTTGAAACCAACAGTATTTAAGCCCTAGTTACATGGAGATTTATCATATTTTGAAAATTAATAAAATTACCGTGAGGTTTTGGGCAACGGTGTTCCGTTGTTTTCTTGGTTGTCCACTGTTATTATCATTCCACATTATTTATCTTCTAACATGTGGCGTTAGAACAGCGTGGCGATGGTGATGGAACGTTTTTGTCTGTCACTCGTCAACACTATTATGTCGGTCAAAATATAGAAACCAACAAGCCTTGGTGACCTCCAATAGTTGGTAGATGCTCACCCAGGTAGAACATGCCAAAAAAATAAGCATGTCTAAGTTAATCGTGTTCGACACTGTTTTTATTTCTACAGTTATTGCTACATTCACTGTTTTTATTTCTTTGAAATATAGACAGTAGATATCTTAATTACTTTATCATATGATAATTATCTCCCAACTTTTGACTCATCTACTGCTTCAACAGTTAGCGACTCAGCTAATTGCCCTTTGGAAGTCGGCTTGAAGATTGTAATAGGGTAATTACTTTTTAGGACTCATCCCTCTTTGACTTACTCTTGCATATAAAGTGTCTATGCCTGATTGTGGGAATTCAAAACTTGAAAAGAGAAGTATATATCTCTAACAGTCTATCTTACAGCTAGCCAGAGTGAGTACTATTGGTAGTTTAATTATATGAATGTATGATATAAAATGTTTAGATGGGAGTAGGGAATGCATCAGCATGTTTTACAAACTTATTTTATGTAATTTTATCTAATTTACTAATATTATTTATTTTAGTTCATCTGATTTTGTGTTGCAATAGTTTATAATGTAATTTATTTTATACACACGTATATAAAATTTTGTTATTTGTATTTTCACATCAACATATCATTAATAAACTATTTTTTATTATGTTTTATTGATTAATGCAGCTATGCTATAATCTATAATCATACACTAGATGAAAGCAACAAAAGTATGTTTATGTAGTTTGTCTCTCGAAACCATCCATGTGAATCGATTTTATTCTGGATAAAATTTTATGTACTATTTTCTTTTAAAAGATACAAACATACTTTTTCCATTTTTTTATTTAAATTGACTTCATTTTGTAAATTAGAATCATATTGTTGTAGATTTTATGTTTTGAACTCTATTTACTAGGGTGGTAGTAACAATAAATAAAAAACACAAGTTTACCACTGCCACATCAGTTTCACGTTAAAAATTTAAAGCCACCGACTTTTTTCAATCTATTCCTATAAGGGTTAATTGCAGAAGTCAATTAAAAAAATGAGATGTTGACTGTTGATCAGCATAACATACGAGTTCAAATAAGATTAATTAAAAAAAGGTTGCTAACAATGGCTCCAAGAATAACCTTGCAGAAGTCAATTCCAATTCAAAAACAAATATATAAGATTATAAATTCGGACTTGTTCATAACACACTCATGTGCATCTCTAGATGGAGCAGTAGTTGTTAGGACCTAGGAGTGTTCATGGTTCAACTTGAAGGATGATGTGTTAAAAATTTTACAAATAACCAAGTAAATCGCTCTGTAAAATTGAAATGGTCGAACCATATTTTCTTAAATTGGCTAATTCAACAATTTGAGATAAACTTTTAGCATAAAAAAGTGAACTCAAACGATTTTGTATATTATATCATAAATTTTGAATAAAGCCAACTTAAATTATCAATTATTGTAGATTTCGTTAATCATAAACATCGATCATCTTTCCTTCATTAAATTTTAATACCAAATATAATGGTAAAGATCACCAAACACCGAATAAAATAACAAAAGATATAGTCTGTATAATAAGGTAATATTATTAGTTTTGTAATATATTAACATTATCAGTTCATTTCAGATTCCCGATTGCATTGTGCTATATTGTTTGGATTATTTATAAGAGTGTCAATCAAGGGAGATTAATTATGGTAGAATATTTCTTTATTAGGGGCGTGATTTATCTCCATTGATTTGTAAATTTGTCAATAATTTAAGCAATGTAACACAATGTGTAACACCATTGCGTAGCAGGGGACCCAGATCGTGATCAGTTTGGCTTAAATAATTGTTGTGTTTCGAACTTCAGCTAAACTAATACTTTCAAAATCCAACTGATTTTTTTCTTGAAACTGACCAGATCGACCAAATTAAGTTGATCTATCGATTTTTTGCAAACCGTTCCCACTTGATCAGCCTCACTCCCTTAGACCATCTCCAGTTGTTGGTCTCATAATCAGAGTTTACGGCTAAATAATGAATGACTGAATGCAAAAAATTTAATCTTTGGGCCCATTACTGACTTAGACAAGTCAGTTATGTCTATAAAAATTATTAACAGTCTAGTTCAGTTTCAGATATACGAATCAGCTGAGCATCAGTTGAGTTGACAAGTCTTAAGAACCAGTTGAGAATGAACTTAAAGGTTATAAATACAAGAGAATTTGTATTTTCTGATACTTTATATAAGTCAGCTGAACTGACAAGTTTTAAGGTTTAGTTGTTGGGTTATCATAAGTTCGATTGTCAGTTGCACAACAACTGTGAAGACCGAAAGCGATAAAACTAATACAAGATTTTTAAAGAGTTTCGGATACACAACTTCTACATCCTCTCTTCATTCTTCAACTGAGGAGAATCCATTATCAACTTAAAACTTTAGGTGATTTAATGTGAATTACAATAAGTTGATGTTCTCAGTTGTCGACTTTACCGCACGAGAACTCAAGGACTGCATAGAACGAAACTGTGATCCTCTTAACCTTTGCTTAACATCTGTCGCTGGTTGAAGGTTTGAATTCTCTTCAGGAACAAGGTTAAGGTTTCTCAGACTTGGTCTACGTGGGGGGTTTTCAGATTCTTGTGAGGTAGAATCTGGTTGATTACGGAATCTGCTTGGTTGAATAAATCAATGTAGTTCGGCAGATTCCGGTGAGTTGGTCGGAAAGCTCTTTTTCTGTATTTGACTCTTTGATGATGCCAATCCCATTTCTAACTCATCCCATTTGATATTTGTAGTCCTCTCTTAGAATCCGACCGAGCGAATGGTAGTTGCATGTCTCTGACGTGCAGGTATTGGTTTGAAACTTTTTCAGATCTTTTCACTTATGTCTGCAGCTTTCCAGATATTCTTTTTACATGTTGGACTTTGTTGTCTAAGATCAGCTGGCCTAACCTAGTATGCCAGTTCGATGAAGGTCAGTTCAAGTTGCCTTCTAAACTGGAGTCTTCTTTTGGTTGCCCTCAGGTTTCCTTGAGTAAAAGCCAAAACTAGGCTTGGATCATAATTTTCTTCTAAAACTGGCAGTTTCTCTTTCTTAGAACTGTTGATTCAAACTATGTCAGTTTTTCCCTTAAACTGATAGTTCTACTTTCTCAGAACTGGATCAGTTTCTCCTGAAACTGATGGTTCTGTATTCATAGAACTGAATCTCTGACCTCAGTTCTAGTCACCTCAAAACTGCTTAACTGGGATAATTTTGGATCTTTAAAACTAATTTTAGCTTCAGTTATTGTTCCTTTTGTTTGATTCTTGAGTCTTGAACTTTTCAATTCTTCATTTATTCGATCTTCTTCATAACTGACTAATCTATCACAAAGTTCTAGATTATACAAGTTTTACAAATAATAACTGAATCAAACTAATTATAAGGGTTCTTTGACAACAGTCAAAAGATATACCTAACACCAGCAGTAGGGGAGATTGCAAGCGGCTGTCGCTCCCGGCACGCCGCTCCACTTATCTTCCAATCACGCTACAATATTGATCCGGGCAATGTGACATTGCATTGTTCACGTGACGCCACCACTGTTTTCCCCTTTTATTTTTTTCTTTTTATCATATTCGTTTTCTTTTACATTTTGTTTTAAATGTTTTGTTATAATTATGTTTTAATTTTTTATATTTTTTTATTTAAATAATTAAAATTTAAATATTTTTCTCTTTTATTTTATTTATATTTTAATTTCAATAAAATATTTTTTAATTCAATTTATATTTTTCTTTAATTTATGCATATCTTATGTTGATTTTTTAAGATTTGATATTAATATTATATTTTTGTTATTATTCAAATTCTTTTAACATACAAATTAACATAAAAATGGATTGTAATATGCTGCTATATAAAGTTGTATTCTCTTGGGGTTTCCAGTACTTTGGTTGTGAGACCCCCTTACCTTTAGAGGAATACTGACATAGTTATGTGTTTTTCATCTGGCAATGTCGATTGTTTTGGTTCTTATCTCATATTTTTAACAAATGACTGATTTTAGTGGCACAGAATGGAATTTTTTTGTTCTTGCTGATTCTTCACAAAGACACCTAAGGATTGTTGATCTCTCCATCTCCCTGTGTTCGAGTCATTGTAGTGCATTGCTTATTTAAAGTCACGTTTTGATTAGAGCTAGAAACTTAGATTAGTATTTTGTGGTTTTGTTTCTCTTTCCACTTTCCTTTTTCTATAGGATATGGATTCTCAATCAATGAATATGATATATGGTTTTTAATTTTAGCTTAATCATGTGTTATTCCTCCGGATCCTATTTGGTGAAGATTCAAATCTTTTATAGTTTTTGGATTTGTTGAATTTATATGGTTTCTTTGGTGATTGTTGTTGTGCTTATGCGATCAATTGAAAAGGAAATAAAGATGAGAAAAGATAGAAATTAGGATAATATTTTTCTTACTTCCTTTGCATTCCCATCATATGGTATAAATATAGTTTAAACCTTAGTACGAAAAGAACTTAGTAAATAAGGTCACAAATAATTGGCTAAACAAAAAACTCAAAGTGAGCTTCAGACAAAAGGCCCAACACAAAACAAAGGTCTAAAAATAATACTAGGCTCTAAGTGCTAAAGCAAAATTATTTAATTTGAGTTGACCTTATAATAAAACTACACAAGCACTTTGCACTTTCTTCTTCACTTCTGCCCCTGCAGCTCCACAAAACTTCCGCCCCCACACATACCAGCAACTCCACTTCTTTCTTCTATCTCCACAAGCTCAGTTCTCATAACAATCGAAACTGGAGTATGACTTTTCCATAAATTTTTTGTCCTCCAACGAAGTCAAATCCTCATCCTTATTTTCCCAACACACCATCCACTACTTCACAGTCTCTTTTCCCCTCTGCATCACTCGAACATCCTTAATAAAAGAAGGTGTGAGGTAAAAAACCCAATCCTCGGTCTGATCTGGCAGATTTGAATTAGGCAAAGCTCGGCCAAAAGTGGGTAGATTTGGGATCCCGAGGGTAGATCTAGGGCGTAGGCCACCTGCCCAACCCTCTACAGTACCGTGTAAGGCTCATAGTATCGAGTAACAAGCTTAAGATCTCTACGGAGAGATAGGGAAGTTTGTTGATATGGCTGCAGTTTAAGGTATACTTGATCCCATACTTCGAAAACCCTCTTTGATCGAGCCTTATCAGCCATGGTTTTCAACCCATTTTGAGCTTAGGCTATGTTTTCCTTGAGGAACCTGAGCATAGAAGCCCTGTCTAAGAGATAATCTTTCAGATCCCCATCCTTAATGTCAATGATTGGAGCCATTGCGAGGTGTGGCGGGGGATACCCGTATAGCACCTTGAAAGGGGTAAGCTTGGTGGCACTGTGGAAGTTGGTGTTATACCAATGTTCAGCCAACGGTAGCCACCGATGCACCATTGCTTAGGAGAAGAGAAAGTCATGTACCGAAGATAGTTCTCTAAGCATTGGTTTACCCGCTCCGTCTGCCCGTCTGTTCGTGGGTGGTGTGAGGTGGACAAGTTTAGTGTCACCCCTAACTGCCGAAATAGTTCTCCCCAGAAACTACTTGTAAAAACCTTGTCTCTATCAATAACGACATTAGTAGGAAGCCCGTGTAACTTATCAACATTGTCCAAGAATAACTTGGCTACTGTCTGAGCTGTGAACGGATGAACCAACCCAATGAAATGGTTGAATTTAGTCAATCGATCTACTACCACCAAAATAGAATCCTTACCCTACGATTTAGGAAGCCCTTCGATGAAATTCATTGAGATTTCTATCATGGTTTGTTAGGGATTGGCAATGGTTGTAGTAGTCCCGGAGAAGGGAATAAGTCAGGCTTACACCTTGCAAAGGTCTCACACTGGTTAATATATTATGTATATCCCTCTTCAGAAAAGGCCAGTAGAACATTTCTTTTATCCTTATGTATGTCCCTTGAATACCCGAGGGCCCTCCAAAAGGCGGTTTATGCATCTCATGTAATATTTTCTGTTGAAATCCCCCTGTCTCACCAATATAAAGTCGCTCCTTATGCCTAATGACTAACCCCTCCAGCTTAAAATCGGGTAAGGCATTAGGATCCACCAATTTAGTCTGCCTTACATTAGTGGCCAACACATCTCTCTCATAGCTACCCGTCACCCCTTGGACCCAAGAAGGGGGTCACAATAGAGACTGCATGTAGTTCCTCCGTAATAGTTGGCACCCTAGACAAGGCATCGACTGCCCTATTCTTAGTGCCTTTCCAATATTGGATTTGAAAATCGAACCCCAACAGCTTGGATATCCACTTCTGTTGAAGGGGCGAAATGGGCTTCTGGTCGAACAAATATTTTAAGGACTGCTGGTCAGTCCTTATTATGAATTTATGACCCATGAGATAATGGCGCCATTTTTGGATAGCCATCAACACAGCTGTGAACTCCATTTCATAAATCGAGAGAGACTGGTTTTTGGGGCATAAAGCCTTACGAAGGAATGATTTGGGTTGCCCCCACTCCATTGACACCACACTTATCCTATACCCACTTGCATCTGTTTCTAATACAATCGGTTGGGTGAAATCTGGTGGAGCCAAAGCTAGGGCTGAGACCATTTCATCCTTCAACCTTTGAAATGATGTTTCTGCTTTCTCCCCCATTGAAACATATTCTTCTTGAGCAGCTGAGTGAGTGGTCTGCTTATTAGCCCATAGTTCTTGATGAACTTCCGATAGTAGCCAGTTAATCCTAGGAACCCCTGTAACTGCTTCACATTAACTGGTATAGGCTAATGTGTCATAGCCTCAATTTTCTCCGGATCAGTAGTTACTCCGTCCCGGGTAATTATGTGCCCCAGGTACTCAATACTCATTTTCCCAAACTAACATTTAGTTCTCTTGGCATACAACATATTCTGTCGTAGTAGGGAAAATACTTCTTCCAAATGAGTTAAATGATCTTTCCAGTTCTTACTATATATTAGCATATCGTTGAAGAACACTAATACGAACTTCCTCAGATAGATTTTAAAAACTTGATTCATGAGGAATTGGAACGTGGCTGGGGCATTAAAAGGCCAAAGGGTATTACCATAAATTCGAAGTGCTCGTGATGTGTCCTAAATGTAGTCAGGTACCTGTGCTTCGGTTGCATCAGAATTTGAAAATACCCCGCCCTCAAGTCTATCTTTGAGAAGTATTGAGCACCATAGACTTCGTCTAGCAATTCATTGATCACAGGTATAAGGAAATCATATTTTACTGTAAGATTATTGAGGTACCTGTAATCCACACACAACCTCCAACTCCCATCCTTTTTGTTCACCAACAACACCGATGATGCAAATAAGCTCTTGCTATGTCGAATAACCCCACTCTCTAGCAACTCCTGTATGATTTTCTCCACTTTATTTTAATAGGTCATAGGAAATGCGGTAAGGGTGTTGATACTTAGGCTCACTTCTCGGCTTCAATAATATTTGATGCTCTACACCCCGTTCCGGCGGCAACCCTTTTGGTTCTTGAAATATATCGTCATAACTATCTAACAAAGATTGTAGTTCTGGGTTGATTTGCATTTCAGGCATAGAGGATGCTACCATGTAGATCTCTTTTACGTCCTACTCATTAGGTAGGAACACCATCTTCTTTAGAGTTCGATGTGTAATGAAATCACATCTTAGTGGTGTGTTTTGAGCCCACAGCTTAACCTTCTTCCCTCTAACTTGGCAGTAACACAGACCTATTCGTAGTCAAACTTAACAGGCCTGTGAGCTTGAATCCAGTCACAACCTAGGATTACATCAAACCCTTCACTTTATAGCAATCGAAAGGTATAACCGAAGGTGTTCCCTTGAATTTCCAATGGAAAATCAACCACTGCATGTATACTCGTCATCTTCTCTCCATTAGCCACCTTGACAACCAATTGGGGTATTGGTTCTCGTGGGTAGTTCAGAACCTCAGTTGTCGATTCCTTGATAAACTCAAGGAACTCTGAATCCACAAGGATTTGTAGAGCACTGCCTCCAAAAGTCCCCTTGAATTTTATAGTTCCGATTCCCACCCATCCTTCAATAGCGTACAATGAAATTTGGGTTTCTTGTAACTGCCTTATATCTTCGTCACATTCAGTCATAACATCACTATCTGTTTGCATGAACCACAGCTCATCTTCATTAGTCATTATCAGGTATACCCAGTGTTTGCATTTGTGACAGGGGACAAACTTCTCATCAGAATTAAAACACAACCTTTTTTCCCTTCTTGCAGCCATAGGAGCTTAACTTGTGGCCTAGTGGGACTGGTAGTTTTAGCAGCTGGTGGAGTTATCGTAGTGGTAGACTAGTAACCAAGCTGCCCTCCTAGTGGAACCGAGGACTTGCCCACACCGTGAACACGCCTTGTGATCGCGTCTATCGTCTCTAATTGTTCCTTTCCAATGTCAATGGCTTGTTGCAGTGTCGATCGTTTAAGCATTCGGACAATTGATTTCAGCTCCGGTGGGAGGCCGCTAATGAAACTGGAGATATAGTATTCTTCTTTAAACACAGTGCTAAAAATGAGACGCATACAATCCTTCAATTCTTCAAACTTCTCAACATAGTTAGAATAATTGTCCGTAAGTTTCAACTTATTAAAATTTTCAATAATTTGGCTTTCTCGTAGCTCCGCAAACCTTGCCGATAGCATTTCCACAAATTGGTCCCTATCTACCTTGTGGTCTTGAACAGAAAATGAATGAAACCATGTGGCAGCCCTTCCTTCAAAATGCATGGCTGCATATGTAATCTTTTGTTCATCAAGTTTGTTTAAGTACATTTTAAAGTAACCATTGCATCTCACAATCCATGTCCTAGGACTACTTCCATCAAATTTTGAGAAATCTGCCTTTGGGAGGGAATTTAACCCATGTTGTGTGTGATTTGTGATCTGCCTTGGTCTAGACAAATGGGGGTGGGGGGGAGTCTATATACTTCACTACGAAACTTAGAGGATGGCTCGTTTTTAGTTGACTCTTCAATACCCCATTTCCCTTTACTAACAGTATGTAGTTGAGATTGAAAAGACGCCATAGTGTTTGTAAGCTGCTCAAGCATACCTCTCATAGTGTCTAATAGCTCCTTCTTAAGATCAGCACTTGTCTACTTTTGCTTTGTGTCAGATATAGTGGTCTGCTCTTGTAAACGCTTTTCTACAGCTTCCTTCTTCAAATTTTTAGTTTCTACCGTCTTTAGCCCTTCGAGCGCTTCCTTCAAACGAGCTTTCAAGGCCAAGGAACTATGGCTCTGGATACCACTATTACAGTTTTCGGATATGTTGAATTTATATGGTTTCTTTAGTGATTGTTGTTATGCTTATGCGATCAGTTGAAAAGGAAATAAGGATGAGAAAAGATAGGAATTAGGATAATATTTTTCTTACTTCCTCCGCATTCCTATCATAGGGTATAAATATAGTTTAAACCCAAGTACGAAAAGGACTTAGTAAACAAGGCTGCAAACAATTGGCTAAACGAAAAACTCGAAGTGGGCTTTAGACAAAAGGCCTAACACAAAACAAAGGTCTAACAATAATACTAGGCCCAAGTGCTAAAACAAAATTATTTAATTTGAGTTAACCTTATAATAAAACCACACAAGTATGCTGCACTTTCTTCTTCAGTTCTTCCCCTGCACCTCCTCAAAACTTCCACCCCTAGATGCACCAGCAACTCCACTTCTTTCTTCTGTCTCCACAACCTCAATTCTCATAACAAAATCATATTGCAAGTCTAAGGCATTAAAATCAGCTTGAGTATGCTGAATCTTGATCATTCTGATATTTCTTCAATTCGGTACCACCTGAATACTTAAATCAATGTTGCACATTGTTGAGTTTCGTTTTACTTTTGGCTGGATATTTGAGATCTAATTATTTCTTATGTAGAAATATTGTAAGAACTTTCTACGTTGCAAGCATTTTCTTTGAAATCCTGAATCAGTTTGGTCCACTTCAGCCTGCTGTAAGCATTATTTGATTCACCATAATATCTAAGTTCTATAGTTTTATAATAACCTTAATTTCTGAAAAAGGAAATTTTATGTTACATTTATGATAATTTATAGTAAGTTTAATAGTTAATTATTAAAAACATAATATTAATTATCTGATTATCCAAATGAGGCCACAATGATCAATCGGATCCAGTTTAAAGGACCCAATATAGTGTTGTGTTCGTAATTTTAAAACCTGATAATACGGTGCAATCAGTGTTGACAACAGACAAACCGATATTTTGGAATTAATTTTTGAAGATTAATTGAACCGAATAAATTCACCATTTTACAAAAGGCGAACCACTGGCACTAACTGATCAAAAAAGTGCCAGTGTAATTAAAAAACCTTACGCAACGCAACTTTTCGGGTGAAGATCTGGCACCAAAAGAACAAATGAAGAAGTTTTAAACGCAAGAAAATAGCAAATATGTTTACATGCAAATGTGTTGATTTGCATGGCAAGTTTTTGCAAGTGTGTTTAGCACAAACAAGTGTGTATGGTGCCAACATGAACAACTGACACAAACACAATGAAAAACAAGCTCGTTCGAACGTCCAGTTTCGCCAAAACAATCATCAAATATTTATTTTTGCATGTTTTAGCCATTCACATCGATCCGTTCTCACCATTACAAAGTGTGAAGCTATAAACGAATAGAAACACACTCAAGGGTGAAAATGCCACCAACAAAGTGGAGAAAATGGCAGACAGCGGAGCCACCGTGCACCGTTGAATTTAAAATGATGACACTGCCGCCCACAACCTTCATTAGGAAGAAAGGATCCTCACCAAATCCATTTCATCAGCATATTTACTGCTAAAGTACCAAAGTACCCTTCCCAAACTCACCATGATTGGACCAAAGTGGCAGTTTCCAACTCTACCCCCATTTCCATCGATCAAAATCCTTCAGAGAACTTCAATCTTCTTATTTCCACTAAAAACCATTTTCAGATAAGAGAGTGAAAGAGAGAGAGTGAGGGTGAACTCAGTGGAGTGAAAGAAATATGTAGAATACGTCCAAACTTGCCGAAAAAGAAAGCTACCACAGAAAAAAAGATTGAGTTGAGGAGTTTGTAAGCTATTTACTCTCATTTTACACCACCATTTCAGTTGTTTCAAGTTCTAATGTGTAGAACATCTTTCATACTTCCTATGACATCGATTTTTGGAGGTTGATCGAAGTTAAATCGCCGAAAAAACACCTAAAACTAGAGGTAAACGACCAACTTGCATTTTTACGACTTTGCGATAAACGATGATGATCTGTTGTGTTTTTTTGTTCAAATCATGTAAATTTGTGTTCTACGGGGTTTAGGGATCATGAATATATGTTTTAATCGTGTTTTGAGTGGTTGGGTTTAAGATACTTCGACGGAAGAAAAGCTCAGCCCTCATTAATGGCGGACTGAGATGGTAGAACGAGCAGATTGATGCCCGATCGAGCATATCGATGCCAATCCATGATGGATCGAGCCCATTGATGCCTGATTGAGCAGGTCAATGCCCGATCGAGTAGATTGATTGAGTCCATCGATGTCCGATCAAGTCGGTAGATTCCCAATTAAGTCGATCAATGACGGATCGAGTCCATCGATGCCTGTTCCAATCGATAGATTCCTGATTGAGTCGATCCATAACGGACCGAGTCCATTGATTCCCGATCGAGCCGATCAAGATCGGATCGAGTCTCACCTCCAGAACTTTGCAAAATTCAATACAATTCAACCCTAAACATCCATATACACCAATACTAACCCTTCGAATCAAAATCAGTCAATATCCATAGTCGGATTACTCTGGAATTTTCTAAAATTTATGAATTTTCACATATTCTCAGACTCGACTGGCACACAAATCAAGAAAATGCCAAAACATGCCATGCAACCTGAGAATCCAACGAAACCTTATTTTAACCTAATCAAATCATATCTCGAGCTTGACTATTCCTAACGAAGCTTAATAATATCCCTTAGGGACTCGACTCATGTCAGTACTCTTAACCAAGGCGATACACGATCAATAACATTAAGCTAGTATAATTAAGCGATTAAGATTTGTTAAGCAGCGAATCTTGATATAGTCATTCATAATTTGCAGAACGCGACCAGTAAACATCAGCAAATCCTGAACACCCGAATTTCACGAGGATCGAGGTGGGCTTTTCTTACCTAAAACGAAACATGATATAAATGCATTTTATTTTTCAAAATGAAATGAAAGCGTGATTTGTTTTCTGATGAGTGTCATGGCCTGAAAATATTTTGTGATGCTATCTGTGATTGATATAATTGAATTAGACGAATTTGGCATCAACATGAATGAGGTGTTGGGGCTAGTGAACTACGTGTATGTCGGTCAGTTAGGACCAGATCGTACTAGTGTCGGACATCGAGACCAGTGAAGAAGGCCTACTTCTTCCTGGCTCAGACAAATGATAGCATATATGTTTCTAAATGGTGTTGAGGATGGAAAATAACATGCAGGTTTTTGTGCTCATAAGGCGGAATTACTAAAACCCTTATGTGTCACCATGATGCACACGGCATGACATTCAAATTATGTATATATAATTTTGGGCATGTGTTGTACTCAGCCCCTACATATATTTCTAAATGTGCAGGTTGGGCAGTTGACAGAGGTGGAGGGTGCCGGAGCTGAAATAGCCTACTACTGAATAAGGGCACAGGTTTCATATCATCATATATATTTCCCAGCCATTGTCTTTTGCTACTATTTTTACAACTCTGATAACCAAATCCGGTCTATGTTATTTTTGCTAATATGAACTTCTAATAATATAATGTATCTTAAGACCCGGATTTGAGTATCAACTAATGTCTTGCATGATATAATGAAATTATGAATTACTATGCACCTTAATCATTTTTCTTACAACATGAGCAGAAACAGAAGTATGCAGCATGGAAAGCAGCTGACATTAGGAAGGCATTGAAAGAAGGGAGGAAGCCTATCCCAGGTCCTCTTGGTGGGGACATAGATTTAACAGAGGCATCAAGTACAGAAAGTGGTGCAAATGTATGTTATTGCTTTCTCTTAACTTCTATGTTTTTAGGAGGACAATGCATGCAAATAGTATGATGCTTTCATTTTGATTGGTTAAACTTTTCTTCTTTCCCATTGATAGAATATATTTCCTTCGTAATATACTAGCCCTCCTTCTAGCGCTGAAATGTTGAGTTAAAAATCTAATCAAGCCAGATGGAAGTGTTTGATTGGATTTCTTCAATTTGATGAACTTGTAAAAATAACGAAAGGTAGAAAAAATATGGTATATTGAGCTAACAGAGAGAATTTTGATACAATGGCTGTGATTCGATACCCGTCCATACCAAGATTTGGGTATTTATACAATTCCCGTACACCTAGATAGTCAAAGCTATTATGTACAAAGGTATTAAATATAAAATAACTGTCAATCAACAGCTAGTAACATATATAATCATTGAATACAATAAATAGTCAAGCTGTCGTTTAATCTTTGACTAGTTCGGCACTTTAATGCTTCCATAACACTAGCCAGTTGGATGCTTAAAAAAAGCTTCCTTGCTAGGCAAGCTCGCCATGAAGCCAGCTCCCGAGCTAGCTCCCTTCCATGAGTCATGCTAGCACCTTCTCCTAGCTGAGGTCCTAGGATCGTTGGAATGCGAAAACTGAATTCTGATTCATTTCACCTGGACCTAATTTTGGATACCATAACTTATCATACATCAGTTATTTTGCCAAACCATGCATCTAAGAAATCGTAATTGCAACACACAGTAGTGGAAATTAGATGCGAATTTAGCACAAAGATCGTCTGCAGATGTAGCAGATGACTACAAAATTAGATTCTGAGTTGTATCCCCTACCTGATTTCGTGTAGTCCGGTGACGACAGATTGTAAAATCTCTAAGTTCGAATTCCTGCCCAAAGTCGGCACCCCCTATGTCCCTCTAGGATTTCTGTGATTTTGTCGCGCGAATTGTGTGTTATGATTCTTAATCACAAACCTATAGTTATAAAGGACTTAGCAGGCTTTTCCTATTGGACCTAGGATTCCTTGGATAAAAATACTATTGGGCCAACCCAGGGACCAATTATAAGAAAATAGAGTGAGCATATCAATAAATTAATTTCTCCATGTCTAGTCCATAGATATAAATTAATTTATTAATATCGGATTCATTTCACCAAAGAACCGATACTGACCTACCCCTCTATCCTCCGATGATGAGTCGGGGCTTGTATTAGATTTAACGAATCCCACATTTAAGAAATCTGACACTTATTAATTAATTAAGCTCTGAAAGCTCTAATTAATTAATCTTTTTATTTAATTTTCTCGAGTCACAAAGTTCATCTCTATTATCGTACCTGAACTTAATCAACCTGTAGGGTTTAGTACGATAAACCTTATGAACACCTCAAGGGAGTGTCATCATCCTGAAACGGATGTGGTTGCTTAATACAAACTTACAGCTTATCATATATGACTTGCTGCCACCCAAGATATAGAGATTATTGAGCTAACGGAAAGCTCTCACCCATAATAAGTCAAAGTGACACACAAGGCCTATATATAACTTAAATTCTATTAAAGTAGGTTCAATTAAATCACCTAGATCTTGATTCTCTACTTACGTCAGATAAGAGAATACATCTCAACATGATCCAATCAATACGTTGCACATACCAGTATATCAAACAACCTACATAACCTAATTCTCGAATATACTGCAGCCTAAACCGATGACTCATCCTTAAGTCGCCTCAGCTGTAATTAATGTTTATATACCATTTAGGGTTACCGATATTTCAATCTACTGCGATCTCCTACACGCTGT
>AYJT01016201.1:0-12566 GCA_001278415.1 Ocimum tenuiflorum | reverse complement strand
TTGCTTTTACTCATTCCAGATGCCCAATTCTGTGACAAAATCCAAATAATTTGAGAGTGAAGCTTACACTCTATGGATATGATCTTTCTTGACAATGACAGATGTCCATGGTTGTTCTAGTAGTTAAACCTACACTTGAGCGATTCTAAAGAACTAGCTTGAATTATAATGCCTAGCGACTGTTATGAGGGACAAGGGTAATTGGCGAGATTGGAAGAAAGTAGTACTAGTGAGTGGAGTATGTGATTGTTGGATATGTCTGTAATTGGGTTTCTAGATGACGAAACTGATGCTGGAATGTGGAAGAGGTCATCAAGTGGCATCTTCTGATTTAGAAATTTCTTCAACAGGCTCGATAAAATACTACAAGGACACTTCTCCTTATGGGCAGTTTGGAGAAAGTTAACTGCAATATAACCGTTAGTCCTACACTAGCAGCGAGCAAAATCTTTATGAAGAGTAAATGATATCCATTTGAATGCTTTCCCTTGTTATAAAAAGCATTATGAGATGTCAGGTTCTAGAACACGATCCCTTCTATGTTTGCACTTTCTGGGCCATGAGATCATGCATAAACTTGTAACTTTTTCCCTGCTTTATGATTTTGCACAGAAAAACATCAGAGTTCCCTTGTTTCCAGTTGTTTTTATACAAAGGCAGAACAATTTGTAGGTTACTGAAAGGGAGAAACAATATTTCACATTCTGAAGGGGTTTGAATGTTGTACTCGATTGGGTTTAATGGGTGAATTTCTTTTCTCCGAATTTCTGGCTGAGATCTACAATCATATACTATAACTTGCTGAGCTTCCCCTAGAATAGAAATGATCAACTTTTTACATTAAATCAGCTTAAGCATTTTCCTTCAAGGAGAAGGCACTTTACAGGAAAGGCCTGAGTGAAATTGATTGGTTCAAAGATAAGGATTAACACCAATCAGTCATCAAATAAACAAGTTGCCATGTATATTAATCAAGTCCATTTATTTTTATATACAGTCCAAGACCTCTCTATACTGGTTTATAACTATTTCGGCTATAAACGGTTTGCCTGACTGGTTGTTGTTTTGCTTTCCTCCTCTCCAGGCTGTTGAAATATTGAAACCAGATTACAGACCATCTGATGTGGATATCCTTTATGCTGAACATGTTACTTCATCCAATGGGCTTTCCTGCATTGAATTTTCTTTCCCCGAGTCGGAATATGATGGTGATGCTGACAGTGGGGATCTGCATGATTCCCTGCTCAGGTAAGCAATGAACAATTTTCCTGCTTTTGATGATTGTGAGAATAATCTCGTACAGTTGTTTTAACCTAAAACCTTCCATATTGTTTTTCTTAGTTTATGTTTCCTGGAGAACGTCTTTCTGAACACTTTATTTGTTCCCTTCCAAGACATTTAAGAAAACATGTAAATGGCAAATCACGTGTCAATCAGTCAATATTTCCAAGCAACGATTGAGACAAAAATAGAGTGGATGTACAGTGATGGGCCAGCTTAATATTACCATTACCATCCATATACAAGGAATTTTCTTCTTCATTCTCTCTCGCATGACTCGATTTGGTGAAAGAATGATGCAAAGTTATGATTACATTGTCTCGTTTTATTGACACCAATTTGTTTTATTGATCACAGATATCAGCTGATCAGGCTACAGGCGAAGGGCTTTGGGGAAAACTGCAAGTGGCTGGAGATGCTTGAAGATGTTCGAATCGTAATCTTTTGCGTCTCTTTAAGTGAATACGATCAGTTCGCTCTCGATGGTGATGGAAACACAGCAAACAAGATGCTGCTGAGCAAAAAGTTTTTCGAGAACATGGTCACTCATCCAACATTCGATCAGATGGAATTCCTTCTCCTACTAACCAAATTCGACTCCTTTGAGGAAAAGATCGAACAAGTTCCTCTGAGTAAATGCGACTGGTTCAATGATTTCCATCCAGTGATCAGTCGCAATCGCTCCAGCAGCAACAACGCGAATCATCCAACCTTGGGACAGTTAGGCTTCCACTACGTCGCCGTGAAGTTTAAAAGGCTTTACTCATCTCTCACAGGCCGAAAACTGTATGTATCGCCCGTGAAAGCGCTGGAACCGACGAGTGTTGATGCAGCACTTAAATATGCAAGAGAGGTTATGAACTGGGATGAAGAGAGACCAAATGCTAGCCTCAGTGAGTATTCTATTTATAGCACTGAGGCAAGTTCCTTCTCTCACTGAGACAGAGAAGTCAGCCATTGTACAGAAAATTGTGTGAAGGAGAAAACAAAACTAGTGTTCTCATTTAGTCTTGTTGCGGAGCTGATAGAAATTACAGATTTCATTTTAGTTTTTTAGGCGATTTCTGTGAATTCACCATAGGTAGTAGTTGAGAACAAATGTAAAATTCCAGAAATGACTGACAGCTGCTGGGTTTGTGTTTGAAGCACTTGAAATTAATCAACTGTTTTGCAACCAAGGATTGATGATGGTATATATATATATTATGATAATGTGTGGTTCAATTTTTTCTGAAATGATGGTATATATATATATATATATATATTATGATAATGTGTGGTTCAATTTCTCTGATACAGGACGAGAACAGGAAACAATCAAATGCAGAAAACAAAGCCAGCCCCACTCGGGTTTTGTCTTTTTGTTTTTTCCCCCCTTAATTTTGGGCTTTTATTATGAAAAGCTTAAATTGCTAAATAGGCTAGAAAACCCTTTTCTCTATATTAAATTTGAAGTTAATAAAATTGAAGATAACAAATAAAATAAAATATATATATAAAAAAAGTAGAAGACTGTTTTGAGCATGGGACAAGAAAGACGATGAAATAAGTGGCGAAAATTAATGAATGAATGATATCTGTTAAATGTGAACTGTTATTATAAGCTTATTTACCTTTTTCAAATATATTAGTTAGGATTACGTGCAACGCACGTAAAAATTTCCGTTGTTTTAAAAATTTTGAATGGTAAATAATAGGATTTTTATGTATTTTAATCATTTATTTGTATAAAAATATTATATTAATAGCATGATATTTGTCGATCTAAATTAGCAGATAAAAAAATAACGAATTTATTCAACCAAACAGTTAATGTAATTGCATACTTTTATCATAAATGAAATTATACATAATGAAATATTTAAAAATATTATTTTAAAAATATTATGTAATAGAATTGTAGAAGTAGTCAATGAATTTGGTAAAAGTTAAAATAATCCAAAAGAGTAAAAATTGACAAAACACATTTTATATTCATATGTTTAAAAAATTTACTTTGTTAATCTAAAATTTGTAAAGTTAATTTTTTGTTATTTGACATTGATTGATTTAGATAATTTTTATTATTTATATAAAATATTAAATCATCGTAGTTCAAAATTTCAACTATTTTTTTTCTTGTTTATGACATATTTAAAATTTTAATATAATCTTTATATTAATCTTCATTGTGATATTTACTTTTACTTTCATTGCAACCTTATAATTAATTCTATTTATTCTTATACTTTAACTGGCTCCATCGCTTTCTAAATATTTCTTTCACTTTTTTTTTTTTTAAATTTTAGTTTGGTCTTTTCAGGCGACCGAATAGCCGCCCAACTTAAGGCGGGAAGGAAGAAAAGGAATTTTGCGTGTCCGGGAATCCAAGTCCAAGAGAAGGAAAGATATAAGGTGAATCATTTAAATAAGATAGGCACCTATAAAGGGTCCGAAATTATATAAATTTGGATAAATATGTACAAATTATCTAAAATTATTCAAATACAAAATGATATAATTTTTCCATGATTAAAAAGCTAAAACCAGGGACGGACCTATGTGGTGACAACCGAGGTCGGCCGATCCCACGAACCCGATTACCCCCACAACAAGTCGAAAATTCGCAGGTATACATGACTTGACCTGAAGAGAACAGAAAGTGAAGATGAGAAGAGGAAATGTTTTTATCTTTCATGGTTTTTAATTAGTGCATAAAGTGAAGATGAGAATAGGAAATATCGCATGCGCACACATTTTTTCACTCGTGCGAATATATGGACTTTTATTTGCTAGTTTTTCGTGGCGAAGTATGATTTTTATTAAGGCTATGAATAAAAAAATAAAATTTGTGAACATAGTTACCCTTATTTTTATGTTAGAGGCTCATAGCCTATAAAGGTAAACTAGTTCGATAGAGTTATTTATATTGTTTAAATTCAGTGATTAATAGTGAAGAAAAGATGGACAAATACGAATAAATCGCTCTAGTGCTAGAAGTAGGTGGTCAACTGATCCAGATTTTCTGAAAAAATTATACTCTCAAGATTCTTTTCTAATTTGTTGCAATAATGAAATATGTAGCATATGTTATAACATCATATTTCATAATTCAAAACAATGATGATTAGTTAAGTACAACTCAAGTTTCATGTAGTTAAACAACACAAAAAGTATATGTACGAATTCAATATTTTGAATCTAAATGTACAATTTAAACGTTAGATCTCACATTATTTAGATCTCACATTATTGTTTTTTTTTTTTAAGACTATATTGGATTGGTCTATTTCAAAATTCGCAGAAAATAAAAGGTATGTTGGTCCCAAATCAAAGTTTATGATTGATTGCGGAAGCGTTAGTAGATTATTGCAGAATTTAGGTAAAGCCCTTTTGTCTCAGCTGACTTGTAAAGCAAATCAGCTGACTCTTTAAAATATTTGTTAACGAGTAAGATTATAAGATTGCCTAACAGTTATACTCCAGCTATTAATGGTATCTGCGTTTCAAACGCTTAGAAAATTAAGAACTGAAAGCAATAAATGGACAAGATAGTATACATGTTCGGATGTAAAATATCCTACGTCCTCTCTTCCTTCTCCACGAAGGGAATTCACTATAATCAGTTATACACGGTGAGTGAACACGAGTTACAACTAATCATCTTCTGCAATAGAGAACTTCCAATGTTCTCGGTTACAGGCACGGCTGAGCTGAAGCTTTGCCGAACTTTCTCCTAAGCTTCTGGTCGATGGGGTCAAGGTTTCTGTTCCCTTATCGAACGTTGATAAGATTGGTTGATTATGTCTCAGGTATGAATATCTGAGACGTCTCGGAAACCTTTAGCAGAAGATAGCTTCGGGTTTTCTGGTGTGTCTCGAGTTAGAAACTTGAAAAGCTAGAATGCTTTAGAGAGAGAGATTGTAGATATTGCTATGTGCGAGGCTTTTTTTGTGTCGTAACTACTTTTCGTCTGATGACTCCTCTATTTTGCTGGATAATACCGGCTGTATTTTTTATAGTCAGCTGCAAGAATCTTCTCTCTCTCAACTGTCAGTTCTGCTGGGTTCCTTTCAACTGATTGAGCAGCTGTGATCTTTAAGCTCACAGCTGAAGGAGTCAGCTGTGATCTTTCACAGCTGAATAGACACAGTTGTGGTTTAAAGTTGAGCTTGATCTTCTTAAATCTTCAACTCTTGAGTTCTTCCAGCTCCAGCTTTCCACGAACCTAAGCTATTACAAATTCGATCTTATACATGATTACAATCTAAGATCAGTTCTACACTAATGGTATTTGACATCACTCAAAATACAATTAATCCTAACAATTTCCCCATTTTTGATGATGTCAAAACCATGTGCGGTTGGAAGAAGTGAAGGGAGTTACAACTGACTTCCCCCTTAACGTGTTCTAGTTGATTTTTTTAACAATCCCCAAAAAAATATACCCAGTTGTAGCTATATAAACATTAAAGATCTTTGAGACAACTAGATATTGTCATTCAAAGAGTCATAGCTAGTCAGTTTTATACATATTCCGTTTCAGCTTAAATTGTACATCATGATGGGAAAGAAATTGAGTACATGTACAATGAATACGGTAAAAACTAACTAAACTAACACTAAGCACTCAACTGGCAGGCTTGCTGCCGGATTCTTGTTTCTTCTTCTTCTTTGCAGCATTCTCAGCTGCCTTGGTTTCCCTCTTTCTCTTCCTTCTCTCTTCAGCAACTTGCATATTCTCGAATTCAACCAATTCTTTCTTCAACCGCAACTCTTTCCCCTTTTTGACAACATCGGAAAGGGTTGAGATGCTTTGGCTTATGACCTAAAGGCTCGAGGATACCGTCTGTTGCACGCCAACCATAACTTATAAAGTCAGCATAGAGTCGGAAGATGGCTGAGTTGGGGCAGCAGATGAAGTGGACACTTTTTCGCGAGATGCATATTCATGGAAAAGGGCGAGATCGAGGCTCGGAGCTAGCTCTTGTACTGTTGATGGAACAAGTCCTGGAAATAGGACCATCTGAAGCTACGAAGGGTCCTGTTCTTGAACTTAGAATGCTGGGACTTGTTGAAGAGGCTCAGTAGCAGTCAGCCAAGCTGGAATGATGATCTCCTGAGGAGGAGCAGTAATGGTTGGGGTTACGGATGACTGCGGCTGGACAGAGAAAGCTGTAGAAGATGGGTCCCTTGGAAGATCAGGAGATGTGGCAGGTGAGGATGATGGACCAGTTGGTGGAGCATCTTCAATCGGAAGGTCTTCTCTTTCATTCAAGTCTGGAAAACCCACATGGGTTTCCTGTGCTGTAGTTGGTTTGAAAGGAGGAGGTACTTCAACAGTTTATTGAGCTGGCTCGGTAGTGCTGGCTGGAGGCCTCTCTACATCATCTTGCATTGCTTGTTGGAAGGCCTCAGCTGAGGAGCAGCTTATCTCAACATCATCTTTTTGTTCTGACTCAGCTGGGGGTGACTTAACAGCTGGAGGGTCTTGTTCAGCTGTGGCAGCTTAGCCAGTCTCATCAACTGCTTTGGAGATTGGGCTAGGCGGCAGATCGTGACCTTCTTCAGATGCTGTCAAGCAATTTTGGGTGAAAGTCTGAAACTGGACATCAGTTGTGTTGACCGGAAGGATAGGAACTTGAGTCTCGGTCATTTTTTGTGGCGCGTTGGCCCTGGCTGGGCTGGTGGCTACTGTATCAGTTGATCGAATTTCAAAGCCTTGCCCTAAGCTGGGACAGTGCAGAGGCGGTTGTCCTCAACATTGGACGTGACCAGTTGCTTTACATGTGGCAGCTTCCCATTTGATCTCCGATCTGGGCAAGTCTCATCGCATTTAATGCGCATTTACATCATTCAAATTTTGACATTAATGACATATACGTGGGAGTAATTAATAACTTAGAGACAAACATTACCTAATTAAATGACACCTTGCAAGATAAGTTTTCCCTAAGTGTGAAACCAATTGTAAGTGAGAGCTGGGACTCAGTCTGATCATCGTCAGCTGTGACTAAGAGCTGGGATTCAGTCTGTTGCGAAAGTTGACTAATATTCATTAAAGTTTTCACACAACTGAGAGTTGGGACTCAGTTGTTCACCCTACTAAGTAATTGACAACCGATCAGTTCTCAAGCGTCCCATTCAAAGTGATCAACCTGATAGCTGATTGTATCCTTGGTCATTCTTAGTACTCAGCTGAGTGTCACTCAGCTGATTGGCACACCTGTAATGATCATAGTTAAGAGTTGGGACTCAGTTGTCCTATACTTAGAATTTTCTTCCTCAATCTTCTCCTTCAGCTAGCATGTCGAGTTCTAGTAGGCCAAGCAGTGTACATAATTCCTAGAACCTGGACTCCTAAAGGGGCTTTGTGAATATAACTGCAAGCTGGTCCCTAGTCTTCACATAAGCAATTGACACATCCTTCTTCCCTAGATGATCTAGGATGAAGTGATATCTGATGTTAATGTGCTTTATTCTCGAGTGATGAACTGGATTATGCGTGATGGCTATTGCACTATTATTGTTACAGAGAATAGGAACACCTTCAGTTGATACTTTGTAGTCGCGCAGTTGTTGCTTGATCCAAAGCAATTGAGCACAACATCTGCCTGTAGCTATATATTCGACTTCAGCTATGGAGGTAACAACTAAATGTTGTGTCTTGCTGAACTAAGAAATCAACTTATGACCAAAGAACTGACATGCTCCGCTGGTACTCTTCCAATCAATTCTGCATCCTGCGAAGCCTGAATCTGAGTATCCTTTAAGAACTAGGCTATCATCCCTGGGATAAAAAATTCCTAGGGTCTCAGTTTTCTTCAAATATTGAACAATCCGCACAGCTGTATCCATATGAGACTTATTTGGGTTGGCTTGGAATCTGGCACATAATCAGCGCGTCGGCTGATAGTTAGGTAAAAAAGTGACCTGATGATTCCTCTGTAAGTTGTGGGGTTGACTTGTTCTCCTTTTTCATCAAGTGTCAGCTGGACACTTGTACTCATGGGAATTGTGAGCGTCTTGGTCTTCTCTGGGCAAAATTTCTTGATCAGCTTCTGGGTGTATTTCTATTGATTGATGAATATCCCTTCCGACATTTGTTTTACTCGAAGTCCTAGGAATTAGGACATCCTCCCCATCATGCTCATCTGAAAGTTGCCTTGCATCAGCTTGACAAACTTTTCGCACAATGCTATGTTCTTGATCCGAAAATGATATTGTCCACATAGATCTGAACTAGGAACATATTGCCATCATCTTCAATACAGAAGAGAGTGTTGTCGATCTTCTCTTTTTGAAATATATTCTTCAACAGAAACTGGGACATTGTCTCATCCTACGCTCTGGGAGCTTGCTTTAAGCCATAGAGGGCTTTTCTGAGGTGGTATACCTTGTTCCCTTGCTCAAACCCAGGCGTCTGTTCCACGTAGATTTCTTCAGTAGCTGGCTATTAAGAAAGACACTTTTCACGTCCATTTGATAGACGATGAAGTTGTGGTGAGCTGCGTAAGCTAGGAACAACCTGATAGCTTCAAGTCTCGCAACTGGGGAAAATGTCTCATAGAAGTCAATGCATTTACATTGTGCATATCCTTTTGCTACCATTCTTGCCTTGTTGCGGGTAACTGTGTCGTTTTCATTGTGCTTGTTCTTAAAAATCCACTTGGTACCGATCATCTTTTGGTGAGTGGGGCGATCTACCAAGTACCAAACATTGTTGCGAATGAACTCAGCTAGTTCTTCTTGCATGGCTGAGATCCAATCGGGAGAGACAAGAGCTTTCTCTAGCTTGGAAGGCTCTATCTGAGATAGGAAGCAAGAGAAGAAAGCTTCCCAAGATCTTGTGTGGACTGGATCAGCTTCATCATCCAGAATGTCTTCAACTGGATGGTCTCTCAGCCATAGAGGGGTTGGATAGCTATAATAGCTATCACTTGTCTCTCAGCTGTGTTGATGGGCACAGCTGCAGCTGGGACATCCACCAAGTTGTCAGGAATCAACTCCTCCATCATAGTTCTTCCTTCAAGAACTGGGATTCTATGTCACAATTCTTCCTCCAAGGACTGGGGTTCTAGTGGATTCCTCTTCAGCTGAGGTACTAGATATGTTTTCATCTGGAACTGAATGAACTGCTTTGATGCTTCTTTCAGCTGGGTTCCCCCTGCTTCAGTTGCACCTTCAGCTGGACCATGAATTGAAGTTTCTTTCAAGTTCTCAGCAAGAACTTTTGCATTACAGACACTCTCAGCCGTTCGAACTCTAGCTGAGAAAACTAAGTCTTGAGCTGGAGTTCTATAAGTGTGCCTAGCTGGTTCAGTTAGTTACAGGTGTTGCCCAACTGAACTTCAGCTTCATCAGTCTCTGGACAACTCAAGGTCAGTTCTGTAGTATTCCTGGGAACTAAAGTAGACTCATCAAAATTAACATTGCATGTTATTTCCACAAGAAGGGTTGTCTTGTTAAATACCTTAAATGCTTTGTGAGAGGGGTACCCATAACCAAGGAGTACACCCTCATCAGCCTTAGGTGAAAAGGTATTTAATTTAGACTTCCCATTGTTATGGATATAACATGGACAACCAAAAGCTCTTAGATGAGTTAAGGAATACTTGCGGCCCTTGTACACCTCATATGGTGTTTTGTTCAGTCGAAGATTGAGGGAGCTGCGATTTTGAGTGTAGCAAGCTATTTTGACTACTTCAGCCTAGTAGCTTTGACCAATCTTTGCCTCAGATAGCATTGATCATACAACTTCCTTCAGGATCCAATTCCTTCTTTCCGTAAGACCATTCTGTTGCGTTGTTCTTGGAGTTGAATGCTCGTGACTGATCCCTTGCTCTGCGCAGAAGTCCATAACTAGCCCATTGCAAAAATCCGTCCCATTATCCGATCTGATCCTTGTAACCTTGTAGCTTTTCTTGTTCTGAATTTTCAGGATCAGCTCTGGTAGGGCCATCTTCACTCCACTCTTGCTCTACAGAAACTCCACCCATGTGAATCTTGAGAAGTCGTCTATCACCACCAAGGTATAGCTCTTCCCTCCTACTGATTGGGGAGTAACTGGCCCAAAAAGATCCATGTGAAAAAGCTCTAAAACTCTGGACGTGCTGGGCTCTACTGTCTTCCCTTTGAAGGAGGCTTTTGCGTGCTTACCCAGCTGACAAGCTCCACATACTCCTTCTTTCTTCATCACTTTAGCTGGCAATCCTTCTACGAAATTATTGTTTATCAGATAATTGATGGTCTTGAAATTGAGATGATTAAGTCTCTTGTGCCACAGCCAACTAACTTCCGTCGAACTGCGAGAAACTAGGTAAGAGCTGGGGTTCCCGCTATTCCAGTCAATGATATACAGTCCTCCTCTTCAAAGACCTCTGAGGACTACTTCCTTGAAGATTTTATTCTTGATGTGGCATTTATTCCTTGCGAACACCGTCTTGTATCCATGCTCTCCGAGTTGGATGATGCTTACTAAGTTGTGCTTCAGGTTTTCCACGAATAAGACACCATGAAGGGTAACTCTGTTGATCTTCACAGTTCCAGTCATAATGATCTTCCCTTTGGAGTTGTCCTCGAATATTACTGATAGCCCATTAACTGGCTTAAGACCTAATATTACTTCTTTGATCCCAGTCATGTCCTTTGAGTAGCTGCTGTCAAAAATCCATAATTAAGCTTTATTTTGCCGCTGGCTTCTCTCTTCTGCGAGCTGCAGTCATAGAGAATGATGATTATAGGTACCCGTCTCACTTTGGTTCCTGAGAGGTCAGCACAGTGATGAACCCTTTAGGGATCCATACTTGTTTGAATTTTATATTCTTGACTGATTGGGCAGCTTGTTTTGCTACCTTCTTTTTCATCCTTAAATCGAAATGTACACGATTATCATGTTTGATGTTAAATTGTGCATTTGTGTGTGAGTTATGCTTAGAAACTGGGTTCCTAGCATAACCTCAAGGTCTAATCCTCGGACAACTGCTTTGGACTTCTTAGGGATAAATCCCAGCCCTTGGCAGTTGGTCCTCCCACACTGCCAACTATACTCAGGCTTTTTAGTATTTGCCCTTGTGGGTGTCAGCTGGATGAGGATCTCCAGTTTGGTTTCCCAACACTGAGGTGTCTACAGCTAGCCTTAGCATACCTGGGGTGTGGGAGAAGTTGGTGCCATAGGCAGCTGGGCTTCCTTCAGCTCGACAGCTTAGGGGAGGGCAGCTGACTTTTTAGTCAGCTAGAAACCCTTCAGCTAAGCTGCATTGGAAGCTACAACTGGCTTAGACGACTGGCCAATGTGTGTGTTTCTGCTGGGAGAAACACAATCTTTTCCTTACCTTTGTTTATGCATAGAATGTTGGATTTTGGTATACGTAAAGCTAACTTTGTTTATGTTGTATACAAAATTAACTGTTTCTATGCGTTTCATACAACAACTAGTCCGTTTATCTCAAATAATTAGGAATTCCATATGACGCTTACTGTAGGAATTCCAAGCGGAGATTTCGCGATCTGTCATCACTAGACTACGTGAAATCAAGCAGGTGATACAACCGAGAACCCAATTCTGGAGTCATCTTCTACATCCGTAAACGATCTTTGCGCCAAATTCGCAGGTAAGAATTCCACAACACCTGTGAAATGCACTTACAATTTCTAGATGAATGCTAGGCAAAATAACTGATGTATGATAAGTTATGGTATCCAAATTCGGTCCAGGGAAAACGAATCTGAATTCAGTTTTCACATTCCTACAATTGGTATCAGAGCCTGGATTAAGATTTTGGATCTATTGAATAACTTATGTTTGGTTATTTATGTACGCTTTGATATTGTATGATTGCAGTGTTCATTCTTCGTGGCTCAGATTCATGTTTGCATCAAAGATGTAATTTTTATTGTATGAGTGTCGTTTTAGTTTTGGTTTTTTGCACCACAAGAAAATCATGGTTAGATTTTAATTGTGATGTAAAATTAGGATAAAAATTCGATGTAATTTTATTTTATTGTAAATTGGAGTACGAAAATCGAATCAATGATGAAAAACAGAGCGGAGAACGATGATGGTTCAACAGGCACGTACGTGGTGTGCGCACATGGGCCAGCGGCGATGGTGGCACGGGAAACTACACGGCGTGCACCAACTGCTCATGCATGGGCGAGGAAAGGCCCATCGTACATGCGCTTACGTGCATTGCACGCACAAGCACACGATGGCAGGGCGACGCCGATGGTGGCAGGCCAGCGGCAACAGTATTTGTGAATTCAGGCGGAAAGATCTCCAGATCTTTTTGCCTCAGATAAGATTA
>AYJT01016131.1:0-15238 GCA_001278415.1 Ocimum tenuiflorum | reverse complement strand
GAGCTAGTGTCGTCCTCGGTTCCTAGGTTAAATGTGAGATTTGCACTGAGAACACTTAAACACTCCACAAATGATTTGTTATAGATAATATCGAATATCATATATGGAAAATAAGGAAGTTAAAGAGTCAATAAGGAGGCTACTAAGCCCTTTCAGAGTTTTCATCACAGATCTCGAGGAGACACAAGGTTTTCATCACAGATCTCGAGGAGACACGTCTTGATGGTGTAGACACGTCTTTTCGACGACGTCAATTAACCCTTCTTTAATATCTTTTCCCTTTTCTCGCTATTACTCCATTTGACTCCTTCAACCAAGCTAGTCGAGAAGGAACCAGAGAGCCCTTAGTTAAGCGTATGCAAGGTGAAAGAACTCCGAAAGAAGATTGGTAAAAAGAGGTTATAACAACCAATAACTTCAACAAGAGTTGATAACCGTCTTGCCCATTTCATTTAGAGGGACGTACAAAAGAATTTTAAATACAACCAAAAAATTGTGAATCTTGTGTTCAAATCAGGAGCCCGAGCTAAAAAGCTTACACGATCCTAATGTTGAGGCTTATTTTCCGTATAAATGATAGAAGTAACAAAAGAAATTTTACAATTTATTTATAACTCAAACCCACGTTCAAGAGCCCCTTGCTAGGTGGCAATTGAAGGTCTTTAACTCCGCTCAAAGAGGACCGCCGACATTCGAGATGAGTCTGCAACACCAAGGATCTCGAAAAGGAAATGGTGAAAGCACTTGCAACAATATAAAAAGAATCAGTAATACAAGAGTAATATAACCTTAATTATCCAGATCTCACTTTTATGAGCAAAAATAGATGACTACTTCCCAAAATCAGAGTATAGCATGTTTATAACAATTAAAAACATGAGTTGTATTTAATTAATTAGTAACCAGCAAAGCTCATATCGTAGGCGTGTGAGCATCGAATAAATCGCCAAGTGTGTTATCCCAAGAATTATCGACTCGATAGGTCGGTGGGGACATTTACAAAAAATGCTTGCAGAAGCACTTAACTCAATTGCCCAATCAAAATGTAATAACTCAAACCTGTTTTTTCTCTGAGAAAATAACACCCCTCATCAGGTGCACTCAGAAAAACCCACACTTTGTTGATAGGTTCGTTGCTAAATCGATGATTTGTACTTTCACATTAATCCTCTTCCATAATTGCTACAGTCCTTACTCACGACTTCACCTCAGACGACCTTATTGGTGACAGGCTTTAGCGTTGGGCGGCCATAGACGTCGGTCCAATAATAAGCTCTCCTAAGATTCGTTTTGTAGGTCCTCTTCATTTTAAATCTTTCAAAGACTTCCTCTCGATATTACAATTGAGCCCTCACGTTTCACACATCGAGTTCCCCCATTCAACGAAATAATTGTTTCTTCGACAGGCACGTGTACAACCCTGACGCGGAAGTTAATCTTCTGTCTATTCAACACTATAATCTCCTCATTAAATAGTAAACTGATTATGTCATCTTTAGGAACATACACCATTGATCACCTATGAGTGCAACCACATGACTAGTAAAAAATAATCATGTCATAGTTGCAAAATACTTTCATATGTCGCAACACTAATCATGTGAAGCGGATAATGAAATGCATAAACAATACAACTCTTTCTGGCAGAATAGATCATTTAACTATATAAAGCTGACACAAAAATAACTTGAAGTTTACAATTTGAAAAACACTTAGCTGACTCGGAGCATGTATTGACGGCGGCACCAAGGTGGTTATAACGGCTGGATGATGGAGGGAGCAAGTGTGAACGGCACTCGAAGCCCCCGAGGCCCTGCTAATATACACGAATCAAATGAAAATTGTATAATATCAAGCGTCCCACATGAGCCATAACAAAACGCGGGTTGTAGGTGCCTCATCCAGCAAATCATTCTCCTCGTACCTCCCATAAATCGTATGGCTAATTCCCCAATCAGTGCGCAGCCATATAACTTTGAACGAAGACTCAACAAAAACTATTTCAAATAACCAATATAGCAGGAGCGGTTAAACAAGTAACCAACTTGAACATTATGTAACTATAGAAAAAAGGTTGGCTTATTAGTTATTCTGTTACAAATCAAACAATGGAGAATGTACTACATCCATAATTTGAGGGTACATATAAAAAATACTTAGCTGAATGAATAGGCCCTGAAGCTGGTACGATAGTGAAGGTATGACGGCTGATCTCGGTAGGAACAAGGCTAACTCAGCCCTGGTAGAGGGTATCCAGCTTTAACCCCTTTTGGCGTCCCGATGCACTTAATCGTATTTTCTCTTTGAGGATAACTTGCACTCATAGCAAATACGTAGTAAAAACCCATAATCCAGCTAAGGGTAAAATAATGTGATGTGCAAAGAATTTACGCTACATAAATCCAAATACGAGTCTAACAAGGGAATCCCTTGCATGCCCTATTTGTTTCTTGAGAATTTTAATGATAGGAAGTAGAACTGAATAACTTATGCTTCATCAAAATAAAATAAAACTAACCTTCACCATGCTGACTGAACACACGAAAACTACAGGCCATGAGTTTGGGGTAATCGGATGAGGCTACTAGAACGGCTTTAGGTAATATCGTGGACAAAATCTCTGATCATTCAATGAGCTATTACTGGCAGGCGGCGCACCGCATTCCCAACAAAGATCCTGAGAATTTAGATAGGCACTAAAAAACCCAAGGAGCAATGCTCAAACCAATAATTAATAAAACCAAGGCAATATTGTTTAATCTTGACATGCTATGATGGATTAAGATTTATTTACATGAATGAAATCTAACTAGACCAAGAAACAACTTATCTGGTCCTTTCAATTAAATGAAACCGTTCAAAGTAAAGCTCGAACGATTGACCCCTTCATGATTCTCCAAAAACCAAAAGCAGCCTTCTTTTAGTGAACTCCGAGCGATACTCCTGAATAAACAACAACTCCACAAAGAATCAGAAAAAATTCGAATATCATGAGAACTTTCTCTAGCATGAGCTTCCCTTCTTATGCCAGCCCCAAGTATAAGAGGATTAGTCGCATTCTCCTTGAAATTTCGAGGATGGTCATGCAGCAGAACTCCTAACTCTAAATAAATTATGCAAATTTAATAGTGGAAAACGAGAGGTTATGTCATGACCAGCTTTACAAAGAATAGATCTACAATGTGTAACAGCAAATAACCACAAAGCTTCAAAAAATCTAACAAATTGGGAACTACCATATAAAAGAGCGAGAATATTCCCCGAAAAATCTAGATGCAAGACTACCAGAGACAAAGACATAATTGAAAACTTAACTAAGGAGTACATAATCAAAAACTAGTCTACTCAAAAAATATATATCAAGAGCCATTATGCTGCAAAAATAAGTGGACAAACCCATATACGTTGAAAATCTACGCATTGGGACATTGCATACGGTGAAATTGGTGCGCTCATTAACATAAAAGGCAATAAATTTGTAATACAAAAACTGTTACATAAAACTGAGCATGTCACCTTACAATACATGCTGCAATTTAAAAGCTCTCATGACCAAACACAAATTGCAAAATGTCACAACGCACAAATTATCAAGCATTAGACTGGTACATAAGCATGCATACGCCATAGTGGCACATCAAAATAGGTGGATAGCAGCAAAGTATAAACACACCCCATTCAATCATGCATAAGACCGATAATTCAATAATAATCACAATTACCAAACATCAACCCAAAAATATACCAAGATCACAAAGAGTTCACCAGATACGTTCTGGAGCACACTTCGCATAAAACACGAGTAATTAATGAATGAACTTTGTGCAGGCTTGGAAAATTAAGGAATCACATAATCAAGGGAACTTACAGATGGATATTTTCCCTTAAATTATTGACGAATTACAGATGATTAAGAGAACTTATCTTGTAGTATGGTCGAGTATTAGCACTCTAGCTAGGTATGCTAAAGATTCGCACTTCTCTTTGCTATACCATTTAGACCTAAGTCGTTACTAGAAGTCTTTGGTTTGTATTCCATAATGCTCACTGCTGTATTTTCGCCGCGCATCTTGCATTCGTTCCCACTTCATGTTATCGATTCATTGAGGCATTTCGTCAAACAGTTATGCTTGTTCTGATTTCAAACTGAAATTCGCACTATGCGAGCTAAGGGTTTATTTCGATCCGACCCAGTACAAAGTGCTCAGCTTTAACCTCTTCCCGTCTAAATAAGTAATAACTCATTGAAGAAAAACTCAAACATCACGAGAATGCATCGTGGTATCACCGTCATAAATGGTACTGGCCCTAGTATAAGGGACTTGGTTGTATCTCCTTCAACCCCCTGAGGACATCCTATTCCTGCAGAAAACTCTCAGAAAAATGGAGTGGATCCAGAATGAAAAAACGAGAAGTAACATCTGAACTAATTTAGTTATGACTAAATTACTTCCGCTCAGGAAGGGACGCGGTAAGAAAGAACCATCAGCAGGCAATGAATTCACTCAGAATTAATCATTAAGCCCTAAATATTGCGATAATTATACAATTATTCCAATCTAAAGACTTTCCCTCAATTTACCTAATAGGAAGAACAACACCAAAAATCGCATAAAAAAGTTGAGCCAATATATATGAGATTATGGATGAATTTTGTACCGTCGTGAGAAGGGGACATAATTTTACCACGACGAAGCTCTCCTATACATGGCAACTTTGAACCTTGTCGGACCGAGGTTACCTTTTCGAGCTTCAGCATCTTAAATCCGTTGGCTGCAGTTTATTAGTCCAAGACATATAACTCTGAGCTTGTACCTCCATGAGTTCGAAGTATCTTTCAGGTATTTTGTCAAACACTCGGGGGAGACTGTCTGTAGCTCCACGATATTTGTAACTCGCCGCAGCTGCACACCTGATGGATTCTGGATTGCTTAGAAACAGGTTCATTCCATCGCATGACTCATGATAAACCAGATAAATTTACGAGAAAATACAACCGGAACATAAGATCAAACGCGTTTGGTTGGGGAATAATTTAAGAATTATAAAGGACCACTTATCTTGTGTGTAGGCGTAACCTCTTGAATCCTTTGTGTGAACCTGAAGATTTTCCTCAGAATTTCTTCTGTGAGTGTTGAGTGGAATTTATTCGGTAGATTATCAATGCGAATCACTGCTTTTAACTCATAGAGGCCTGAGCAACCTCCCAACAATCATGATACGTGATTCTTCATAGACAGGCACAATGGAATTTCAAACCGACAGCGGCAGATCCTTATACTTGTGTTTTGTGGAGGATACAACCACATCTCTGTGCACTTTTCGCGGAGTCGAAGCACTGTTACTTGCTACTGCGCCTTGAATTTGACGAGCCCAATTAGGTTTCTCCGCGTAATTTATCTCCTTTGGAAGGGCTTTTGATTAAGGCAACTCTTTGAACTGTTATTTCAGTGCGCTTTGCCAATTCGTTATTCGAGGATTTAAGGAAGATCTTTGTAGAAATCATCCATGGTCCAATTCGAAGCTTGCAAAGTTGAGACTCTCGTGCATCGTCGATAGCTTTGGGAATCCCAACAGTTGATGATGAAAGTAATGGTGGTTGATGAATGAAGAGGCCCAGCACCTTCCTTTGAGCTCGATAAAGTTTTTGATTTAGATCCAGGTTTTCTTCCACATTGGGCCCTCCTTCTAGCCCGAAAATGTTAGATGCAAAAATTTGCTCAACCCCGCTCCAAGAGAATTTCTGGATAAAAAATCATAAAATAGAAATGTAAATTATACAAGACAAAATATAGAAAAAGAAAGGATTTTTGTATTATATTTTCTGATAAATTTTGAGTACAATGAGACTTTATTTATAGGTTTTACAAGGCTTTGGTCAAACCAATAACTACATACATTTAAGACTAATTATGATAAAATAATGGCAAACAACAGCCTAATCATTTAATGTGATCTTTGACTAGTAACTGCTATTGCTGACCAAGTCTGCATTTAAGGCGCCTCCCAGCTCATTATGACTCAGCTAGAAATCTGAGCTCGGCTTTGATACTCCATGCTCTCTGCTTCCTAGCTAGCATTCCAAGCTTCTTCTAGTGCATTTCTCCTGCTAGATGGCACCTTAGCTCGCATCATCCTAGCTGGCATCCTTGCTCACCTCTTCATAGCTAGGACATGGAACACACCACTTAAAACCTGATTCAACAGGCTCTTCATCCTATCTAGTGCCAGCTCCAACTACCATCTTAGACCATTCACCTTCGCTGGGACCTTGAACTCAGATCTCTTAGCTGAAGGGACCGATTATCTAGCTAAAATTAGTCACTTGCTGTCATCTGGGCTTAGCCTCCTGCCCCCAGCTTGATTCTAGATAGTCGCCATGCTCGCGACCTTAGATGGGCTTGATTCCCTATAATTACCTACCAAAAAGATAATTATACTTGCCGATTGGGATGCTATGTCAAGCTAGCTGACACGTGAATCCTAGCTGGCAACATGGAGATTTTCATCCCCAACAAGTTCCTTGCCCTGAAGAGGCTTCAGCATCAGTGGTGGGCTCTTCATGTAATTCTTTAAATCTTCGAGAGCCCGGTGCATTCTTCATTCCATTCGAATGCCTTCCCTTTTTTTATAGCCGAAAAGAACAGCTTCGTTTTTTTGGAGTATTTCGAGATAAATCAGCTGAGTGCTGCTAGTTTTCTAGTCAGTTTTTGTACATCTTTCACAGATTTTAGTGGGCTAATAGAGTCGAGGGCCTTGATTTGGGTGGAGTCTGCTTCAATACCCTGCCTAGTCACCAGATATCCCAAAAACTTCCCAGATGTCACTCCGAGCGTACACTTTGTTGGGTTCAGCTTCATGTGGTATTTGTCCAGGATATCGGATGTTGTTTCGAGATTCTTGAGGTGGTCGACTGCTTTTAAGGATTTCACGATCATGTCATCGACATAGATCTCCATGAAATCCCATTGAGCTATTTAAATATGAGATTCACCAACCGTTGGTAGGTCGAGTCGACGTTCTTAAGTCCGAAGGGCATTGATTTGAAGCAATAGATGCCCTTGCTGGTGACAAAAGCCGTTTTCTCCTCATCCTTAGGGTTCATCTGATTTGGTTGTATCCTGTAAAGGCATCCATGAAGCTTAACATTTCGTGTCCTGCGGTTACGTTTACGATAAGATTGATATGAGGTAATAAAAATGGGTCTTTGGGACATGCCTTATTCAAGTCCGTGTAGTAAATGCAAACCCTGTTTTTCCCATTCTTCTTTTTAACGACCACGCAATTTAACACCCACTCTGGGTATTTCACTTCGCGGATCGACCCGATGCTGAGTATGTAGTTCACGTTGTCGTCGATGGCTCAATTCTTTCTTCAAAAAACCTCCATCTTTTCTGTTGTACTAGTTTTACCATAGGATCCACATTCAGATCATGGGTAATCACACTCAGATCGATTCCTTTCATAATGTGTGACCATACAAAGGTTGATCTTCTTCGGGTGAGGAATTGGACCAGCTCGACCCGTCTCTCAGGTTCCAATTCTGCCCCGATGAATGTTGCCCTTTCGAGATGTTCTAGGTCAATAGATATGGCCTCTATCTCTTCGACCTACTTGGCTTTGAATTTTAACTTGTTGGACCTTTTAAATCCGTTATATAGCAGCTCTGGGCATTTTCTTGCTCGCCTTTTATGACTTGGGTGCCCCTTAAGGTGGGGAACTTGATGACCTAATAGTAGTTTGACGGTACTGCCTTCGTCACATGTATCCATGGACGTCCTATAATCACATTGTACGAAGATAGTGCATCGATCACCAGGAACGGGGTCATCAATTCGATGCCTCCACCTCATTTCTCCAAAATTCTTGAGCCTTTTGCCACTGAAATCGATTAAGGGAATTGATTTCTTGATGAGGGAAGACTCCGTTCTTTTCATCGCCTCGCAGCACGGAAGGAATAGAAGATTGGCTGAACTTCCTTCGTCGATTAAAACTCTTTTGACAGCATAATCAGTGATGTTAAGGGAGAGTACGCGTGCATTATGGTGTGGTCACCTTACTCCTTCACAATCTAAAGCTTCAAATTGCACGGGTTCGGTCGATTTGTTGAGGTCATAATTTGGCATGGTGATAGGTTTCCCTTATAAGCTTCCATGTCTCTTTCTTCCGGCATCACTCCGTTTATTTCGGACTCCCTTGTTATGACGTTGAACATCATGCCAGTTCGAGGTTTTGCGGGTGAAGGTACCTATTTCTTTTGTGGGGGGTTGATTTTTCGGACCCTTCTTGTCTTTTTGGGCCTTGATTTTGGGGTCGATTTCCAAAGACCCCTTTTTTTTCCGACAATAGGTCAACTAATAGGCCCCGATTCAAAAAACTTACTATTTCAAGTCTGAGCGCTATGCATGCCTTGGTCATGTGGCCCACATTGTTGTGGTATTCGCAGAATCAAGAGTCATCTGTTTCTGTCCTTGGTGTCTTCATCTTGGGCGACCACGACACCTGGTTGCTAAGGTTCTTCAATACTTTGACTGCTTCGGAGGGTCCGACAGCGAGAACCTACTCTGGTAGCCCTCCTTGGGAGTTGGTTACCTTCCAGTTTCTAGGGAATGGTTGGCTCGTTGTCCAACTATCGACCCGTTCAACTTGGCGTGGGGCCAAGTCCCGTGTATTACTTCTACGCGCCTCTCGGGAGGTGGTTCTTTGATCCTCGAGGTATGCTTCGTCCTATTCCTATTTCAGTAGAGCATGGGCGAGTGCGAGAACCCATTCCATCGAGGTGCATGTTGTCTTAGACAACTCCTTGTAGAGGTCGGAGTCCTTCCTTAGGTCTTTTCTAAAGGCGAATATTTGGATTTCTTTAGGGCAATAGGGAATGGATATATTTCCCTTGATGAACCTCCGCATGTATTCTCATAGTGGGTTGCAAGGTCCTTGTGTGATGGCATAGAGGTTGTCCGACCATTTTTCAATGGCTCGACTGCTCGTGAAGTGGTTTGCGAACTTGAGGTTTAGGTTCGCGAAGGACTTAGGAGATGTATGAACCATTGCAAAGCAGGACCTGCCAAGGTTGCCCCAAACCCATTGCACATGGATGCCTCCTTCATCTGCATCGGGACACTAAGGGTGAGCATGTGTTGTTTGTAGAGCTCGATGTGCTAGTTTGGGTCGGTGGTCCCATTGTATTGAATCATCGAGGGGTGTGAATTTTACAGAAGAGGGATTACGTCCAGTTCCCTCGTGAAGGGGGAATCGACAAAGCTTATTTGGGCGATCCGCCTAGGTTGAGGCATTATTATTGGAGATGAGCGAACCAACCCTTGATATTCTTAAGACATTCCACAATGTCATTGTGGGCATTCTCAGCCGACTGCTTGCCTCGCGATCTGCGCCGGTGGCCTATGGCCCGTGTTTCAAGTTGAGCAACAGGGTCCGCAAACTACAACCGGCACGAGGAACGCAAGAGATGGGCCTCCGATTCATCCATGAGCTTTTCTTCCGATTGGTACGGGATGAATCTGCTTCTTTGGGAAGATACGTCAGCTGCCCTATTTTTTTCCCCTTCATCGGCAACCGTGTCAAGATCGCTAATGAGAGTTTTTACCGTATCGGTGCGACTCCTTGAATTTAAGTGGAGGATGATTACTCTCTTTCCTAGTTCTAGATGGGCAGACACCGTGAGATTCAACGATGGGTTCCATCATTAATCTCAGCCTTTAGTTTTCTTTTTCGAGGATTTTGAGCTCTTCCTCATGCTTAACGCATTATTTAGCCAATTTCGCATTGATAATCACTGCCACTGCATCCATTGGTTGGTATGAATATTGAGAAGTTTCGCTTGCTACCATGTTACCAGAATCTCCCCACAAATGGCGCCGATTGTTGAGGTTTGAATTTTTGTGATGAAAATCACAAGGAACTTTCCGCAAATAATTGCAAGTGAGAGGCGAATACCGAGATAGAAATTAAATTTAAGAAAGTTGATGATGATTGTTTATTTCTAAATGGAGCATGTTTGACCCCTCCCTCGGAAGGGAGACGTTCTATTTATACATGGAAATTGAGTTAGTTACAAGAGTGGGTTAGTGGACGGAGTGTCTCGGGGTCATGGCTCCACGCGGGTTTCTTGCCTGCGTGAATATCGAAGAATCTGGGTCGAGTTCCAGTCTAGACCGACACAATGGGCCGGTCCCTGGGTTGATCCACGATGGGTTGTACCCCCTTTTGGTGTGTGGGCCTCGTGGGCGTGGTGGGCCTTTGTTTAGATGGGCCTGGTACGATTTGGGTTGTGGTGAATTTTTCCCCAACAATGAGCATGGCTACTTCATGAACTCTGCAAAGTGCTCGGAGTCTCTCCTTAAGCCTTTCCAAAAGGCGGTAACGACTATTTTTCTTAAAAATAGTTAGGGATTGACACACGTTCCCTGTTGAACATTGCTACAAACTCCTTCAAAGATTCACGCTCCTTCTGTACGATCGAGTACAGATCATCCAACCTTTTTCTCACTCTCCTACTACAGGGAAACTATCTGACAAAACACTGATGCAGCTGCGCAAAAGAATGTATTGAACCCTTTTCTAGATGCACAAACCACTGTAAAGCAGGCCCACTCAACGTGGTCCCAAAACTCTTACACATACAGGCCTCCTTGTCGGCCATCGGAACTTTTACCATCTACATCTTCATTTTAAACATCAAGATATGCTCGTCAGGATCTGAGGTTTCGTCGTACTGCTTCATGCTGGGAGGCGTGAACCTCGCTCATATCTCAACCTCGACTATCTGGTCGATGAACGAGGAGTCATAATAACTCAACCACTCAATTTTTTCCTCTAGCGTGGGCAAACCCGGCACGCACGCCAGCCTGCCCTCTAGATCCTAGAGCCTGCGCTGGACAGCCTCCCTCTCCACATCTGTCAGTATCCTCCTAGGAAGTGACTCAACAATGCGATAGGGGTTTCGACGTCTGCCATCGCGTTCCTCATCTTGATGGTTCTCCAGCGAGGGTAGTGGCAAATCATGCCTCCTCGGTGGGGGGCTAACTAAGCGCATGAGCTCCTTCTCACTCCTATGAACTTGATCATAGGTGTCCTTGGAACCTTCAGGATGCTGGATGTCTGACCTTGCAGGTAGGTCAGTCTAGATTTCCTCCGCACAGTAGCATTGTGTTGACTGAATAGCGCTCGTGGTGGGATGCGTCCAGTCTAGTCTAGCGGAGCTTTGGAAATTTCTCTGGTCTTGCGGTTCATACCCTCTCGCAGGGACTGCACTTTCCGAACAGATTCCTAACGAAATTGTTAATCTGCTGATCAGCTCACACAAAGTATTATCCACTCCAGAAGCTGGTGTAGTTAGAATGTTCGGAACGACTCCGTTACCTTGAGCTTGGGTGGAATCGTCAGTTTTGGAAGCATGAGGAGTATTGGCTGGGTTAACAGCGGAATGTGAGGCTATGGGATTATCGCTGGACGAGGGATGATAGGTGTATTTGACAGGGGAGAATGAGAATCCACAAAAATTTGAAAGCAGAAGGGGAATTTGATTGAGAGAACGAACAACAAAAATATCGAGATTAAGGTTTTTGATCAAAATCGTTACTTAGAGTTTCATGGTGGGTGCCAAATTATCGAGGTCCGTTTTTTTTGTCGGGAATCAAATTGAGACCCTATGCTCGATTGTAATCGGACACCATGACTTCCAAGAAAGATTCCGACGATCGGAGTCGGAGAGTTATGAACGTGCTCTTTACTACAGGACAGAAAGAAGCTACAACATGAAATGGAAGTGCTGAATGTGTGACTCTATCTTGGGATGAAATTATGGTGCCAACCTTTTTGGGATGATAGTCTTGTCTTGACCGAATTCTTCTATCTTGGGGTTTGAGTTGTTTGGTTTCCCTTGAGTTACTTGTTGTTTTTCCGGGGTATGCCCCTGTGCTGCTTGTTAGGCCTTTGGCTGAATTACTCGATTTATTTTTATGCAATTCATTTTTTCGTGCTAAATGTACGACTCTTGCTGACTAGTCATCTATTTATATAGTGAATATATGACGAATCTAGATCGAAAATAGTTAGGAGGCAATCTGTGAAGCGTGTAGAAGAGGTTAGAGTCATGCTTTGGGCGCCATGCTAACTCAGCAGAGGAATCATTCTGGATCCTTTTTGTACGTATACAAGCGTGTGGATGGTATCGTATGGATTTTGTGAGAGAGCTCGAGGTTTCTGGGCTGTCAAGCCTCGAGGTTAGAGAGGGTCGAGGGTCTTCTTCCCACACCTGCTCGTGGGGCTCGAGCTCTTTCCAGGGTCGTGGACAGGGGCTCGACACTTTTTTGCCTTGTCCTGTTTTGACCAGCGATTTCGCAGGCCGTGGGCGGTCAAGGTCCCGGTTCAATGGTCCTTAGATTTTGAACCTCAACAACTTTCAATTTTCCCATAAATTAGTGCTCAACAATATGGTGATTATAGTAAAAGAAGCAGAAGTTGGACACGAAATCCACCACTGTTGCAATAGTTGCCATTTGTTAACGAAATTAGTGGTCTGTCCAAACAAGTTGCCAGAGAAATGCCATATAGAATAGACTTTTGGGAATGTCACATGCGACTGATGGAAAGACTCTTCTACTTGCTTGCACATGATACAACAAGAAGGGAGATGGTAACCAAATTCTTGTAGAAATTTTAGGCTATAAAGAAAACCATTGGGAACTTTTTACACAAAGATTGAAATCTTAAGAGGTAAGAACTTTGACCATATCGAACTAAGGTCATTCCTTTTCGCACGTCATTGTGTTCCAGATCCGTTTATCGTTTTCTTTCCCCTAAAAGGAACAAGTGGTGGGGAATGTTAACCCTGCGGTAATCCAGAATGATTTGTAGACAAGCCTCGCACGATGCAACAACGAGTAGAACTCGTGCATAGAAAATAAAATATGAGGAATGGACATCCTAGTAGAGTAAAAGGGTCCAGAGCCTGTTCAATTGTCAAGCTACCTGTGCGCCGACTTGGATTCAATTGTTGCTTATGCGCTTTTTCAACATAGACACCTACTTGGGATAGGAATCCATGATTGAACTCAAGACTGGAATATATTTCTGTAACGGTAAAAATATGAGATATAATTTTTGGTTGATAGAAACAAGAGGATAAATTTTTTTATTTCCATAAAAAAAAGTTTTATACTTGAGCAAACTCCGTGTGCAGCTTATGCACTCTTATAAACTTTTATAAAACTATCACCGACTCAAAATAATAACCCACAACCGATTAAAGAGTTTCTAAGGATAACAATATAAAATAGAATTCATAATTGATCGAAATAATGAGATGGATCGTCCTATCTTTCCAAGAATGTGGGTCGAAATTTGTCATGTAATTAGGGGACCAAAAGCGAAAGGAAACTAAAATAGGGAAAAGATCCAGTGGGGCCCGTCCAAAAGCCCGAGAGGTGCTGGGGAATGTCTGACGTGGCAACGTGGGGGCAGCACAGGACGACAAGTCAACAACGTAAGATACAGTCGTTGTTGGTGGTGACGGCGTCGTTTTTGTAACTTGAAAACCGGAGACCGTATTTCGTTGCTATTATATTTTGCACTTTTGTACATGTAATCAATCACGAGCTTGACAAACTCCGCCTCCATTTTTAGTCTTCAAAAGTTGGCCATTTCTTCTCCTCAAAAGCCAAGCCTCTTCTCATTTCCCTAGGGCTCTGCCTTTCCATCCACCAAACCAACCCCCAATATATATTATTCTTTTCTTAGCGTTAGGTCTCCGCAGCTCGGAGTTCGGTTGTTGGCGAAATGGCGTTCTCTTCTTCTCTCCTCGGATCTGTGCCCTCACATATTCTCGACGCTGACTCTTTTCATCCATCTGATCGATCCAAGGTCTGTTGGTTTCTTTTGTTCTTTTTCCTTCTTTCTTGTGTGTGCGAGGATCCAGCACAAATATGTTCATTTGCATTTGCTAAATTTTCGAACATCAGGATGCAGTTTTGTTTGCGTATTTTAGTCTAGAGAAAGTGCAACGATATGAAATATTAAGGCTATCGAATTTTCAATTTGTTGCTCTGAATCTCTGATTGGAAAAATCAGAAATCAAACTGGTAACATATACACGAGCGAGCCGTTTCTGGTTTTCTCTCCTCAGTTGTTTATTTCCTTTGATTCTCTGTTTGATTTTCTGTTTGCACAAAATTTTGATACGCCTCTTACACGATTTTGATGCTCGGCCTATTTCCTCATGCATGTGTTATTTGTAGCTTGCTGACCTGGATTTTGGTTATTTGCTGCAAAGTGCAAACTAGTTCTGCCGATGTCTTTCTTGTTCACGCTATTTGTGTTTGATATATAATAGAAAGTTCTCTCACAAGTGTTTATGTCTAATCGCATGATCTGTTTCAGGCATCCTTTGGCCTTAGTGCTAATGCTGCCATGTTTAAGTCGACCATCTTGGGGGCCAATTTATCTTTGGAGTCATCATTGCTACAGTTCAGTGAATATTGTCATTGCTACAGTTCAAATTGTATTAAATTGAGCAGGACATTTTGATGGTTTTTGTGTCCTTTTTGTCATCCACAAGAAGAATTTTTTTATTATACCCATTTATTGCTGAGATTTTGCCAATGGCTATTTTCAGCGTTCTCTCCTTTTGCATGCGAGTCTGACTCAAATGCTTGGTATGATGCAGGTTTTGGGCGTATAGGGAGGATTGTATTGCGGATAGCAACTTTCAGGGATGATATTGATGTTGTTGCTGTTAATGATCCTTTCATTGATGTGGAATACATGGTCAGCGTGCTCCTTCAACTTCATTTGCATCTTTTATGTGGTTGGTGATCATAAAGTAGCTAGACTTAAGAAAATAGTGCTGATGTGCTCATTTTATGACACTAATATACACATGCTCAAGGACAGCTTGAATTATATCTTAATATTTTTGTAAGCGGGGTTGAACCCATATTATGGTTGGAGACAATTAGTCTACTTAAAATTGAGCAAAAAATACGGGTAGTTTTTGCTCATTTTTCGTGGAAGCAAGATCTAATGAGTAATTACAGTTGTGTACTATAAGCATTAAAAGAGTTTGTATGTTTTTCCTCTAAAGAATAAATTACTGTTTAAGCAGTTGTCATTAAAACCCCAATTCTGGATTCAAATGCATAATCGATTTTCATACTATGGCTTTTATTGTGTATGTATCAGAATAGGTGGCTGAATAGGAAAATTATATTATATGATGATT
>AYJT01016122.1:0-10608 GCA_001278415.1 Ocimum tenuiflorum | reverse complement strand
TTTTGAAAAGTACAAGTTATCATGCCAATAGTACAACACCAGTTGACTTCTCTCTCCTACGCATTCACTGTTACAAATCAGATACAAATATGAGTATTTCAGTCCTCCGATTCGCCGCCGTCGAGTAGCACTCTTCCGCACTGATAAAACGACCAGAACTATCCTAAAACGTCGGAATATGGCCGCCTCCTCGTCGGCGCTTCTGAAGCTTCTAACGGTTGGAACCAAAATCGTCGGCGTCGGCCGTAATTACGCCGCCCACGCCAAAGAGCTCGGAAACGCCGTGCCTAAGGTTTTCTTTTTTTTACAGTTTTAGCCGCATTTTGTTCCTGTTATTTGTTAGTTGCACATGATCCCCATTTTCATGCTTCTTTGAAGGAGCCGGTGCTATTTATGAAGCCGACGACGTCGTATCTGGAGAACGGCGGCAAGATTCAGGTTCCGGAACCGCTCGAATCTCTGGATCATGAGGTTGAGCTGGCGGTGGTCATAGGTAAACGCGCTCGCGACGTGCCGGAGGCCACTGCCATGGACTATGTTGGAGGTATTGTAGATTGTAATTTTTTTCTATCAAAAATTGTGTTCATTTTTTATCCGAATTTAGAAAATTTTCGGTCGGAATAGATCAGATATGATATGGAAAATGGGATTGATTTACGAGGGGTTTTTATCCAATTGCTCGGGCTCCTTTAAATGGCGGTGAGAATTATGGATGAATTCAGTTGAACACTTTAACCTATTGAATTATAGATGATGTTCTGCATTTCATGATAGATATCTCAATACCTTCAACATCATTGAGCTGTAACTAGTTATGTATGCCACTTTCAAGTAATTTGATTGCATGTGCCTATTTGCTAAAGTGATTTGCTCGTTTAGATGATGAGCAAGAGGTGTATAAAGTACAAAATCCTTGAGAATTGTGCTATGAATTCTAAATTTATGTTCAACCCTGGATATGGCTGGCTGAACAGCTCAAGTTTTTCAAATAGATAAACCTAACCTAAAGTCCCATCTTTCTTGAACAAAGAAACACTAGGCAACAACATCTTGAATCCTTCTTTGATTTTGACGCTTCATAAATTTTGGGTGGTGATGATCATTAATTATCTTATGAGTCCTTTCTCTTTACTGATACTATTGTTCCAGGTTATGCCCTTGCTCTGGATATGACTGCCAGGGAGATCCAGTCTGTTGCTAAGGTTTGTGCGATGTTGCTTTTTTCCATAAAGTGTTCGACATAAAACTGTCGTTTGAAATATGTTTTGCTTCCCTTTTTCAATTGAATAATCTTCTTCATGGTCTTGTCTGCTGCATGAGTAATAAGATTTTAGATTTTCACTCTTTTTTATTTGTGTCCTTTCTAGATGCATTTATATTTTTTACCAATTTAATTTTTATGCTAAAGTCTGCAGGTCTTCCTTGGTCTGTAGCTAAAGGACAAGATACCTTCACCCCGATCAGTTCAATTGTAAGAACTTTATCACAAACTTTTATCTTCCATTCTTGATTTATAGTGCTATCATGCTATGTGCTTCCAAGATGCATCCGTTCGAATGTGAGCAGTATGCTGTTGTTTCTTGTCTGATACAATATGGAGGTCGGATAATACTGAAGTGACTAATTAGTTTCATGTGTAGGATGTACCCTCATCTGATCCTTGTAGCCTTATGTGCTATTTATGTTTGCCATTCTTCTGGTTGGGCTGCCTGATGCATTCTTTCAAGACCTGCGGTGGAGGAATTTGTTGTTGAAAACTGAATGTCCTTCATGTTTATGTTCAATTTAAAAACATTTAAATTTATTGAGTCCTTTAAAAATAAGCACTTATTTAATTTTGAAAATGCTTTGCACCTTATTTTTTCAACTGTTGATGCAGTTGCCTAAATCCATGTTGCCAGACCCTCACAATATAGAACTCTGGTTAAAGGTACTAATTTTGTTCTTACCATCAATTCCTTATTCTTAAGACCTAACCTGCTTCACCTCTATTGGTTATGCCAATAAACCTCTCTTTGCAGGTTGATGGAGAAACTCGCCAAAAAGGATCCACTAGTGATATGATATTTAAGATCCCATTCTTGATTAGCCACATCAGCTCTATCTTTACGCTTCTTGAAGGCGATGTCATATTGACAGGTACGCTTTTTGTTGTATAAATGTGAAATGTCTATCGTATGCAACTCCATGTCTTTAAGGAAACCATTGACTTCACTGTATGCTTGGTGTATTTTTCTGTGAGTGCTGAAAGTTGGGCATATTGGAGAATATGAAGCCATTAGTTGGATCAGCTTAAAGAAACTGCTATTTTTCTCCATCTCATATCTGTCCAAGTACTTGCGTATGTTATGGTATTCTTGTGGATATACCTTTTAGACCATTGCCAATGACATATGTTCTCTTATATTATATTGTTTATCCAAGGGTTAGATAGAATGACAGTATAATTCTTATTCTTCTGACTATATCTTTCTGGGCACCCTCTGCCGGTATATGTTCTTTGTTTTGCTATTTTCCAAGTGCATGAATAACAAAATTGAAGAAGTATGCATGGCTTGTTAAATGACAACTATTGCTCATGAATAACAACTGTGCATCAATTATTGTTACAGGGACTCCTAAAGGTGTTGGCCCTGTTAAGATAGGTCAAAAAATCGATGCTGGAATAACAGGCCTCTTAGATGTGCATTTTGATGTAGAAAGGCGAAGCAAAGCGATGCGTTGATTAGCAGTTAAAGACGCAGGGGTTGCCAAAACTCGTGAAGAATGATACTATCAGCATTTTCTCATCTTTTTCTCCAGATCTCAAAGTATATCACACAACAAAGCATTGTGTAATGACTCGACTTTCAAGACCTTACAGCCTATCAATGAAATTTTCAATGGATCATGTAGATCATCGATTGCTGAAATCTTAAAATAATGCTGCTTCACCACCTACAGCCAATGTACGATTCAACCAACTATATTGATACAAACAGACTTCACATACATTAGCCTTTACTTGATATGTTAATATTCTAAAAGTTACGATCTAATAACTTCATCCTTGAAATTTCAAGTCCAACGGTGCAACTATACGCGACTTTCGTCTCTTCTTGTCATCAGGGGTGCAACTAGATCTGTTTGTGGAGGATCGGCACCTTGAAGATAATCCCTGGCCCTGAGGTGATGGGCAATTTTCCTTTCCTTTTCTGCTCTTACCTTTGGCACGTCCTTTCACTAAAGGAGATTTGGCTCTCCTTTTAGAGGACTGAAGAGGGGACCCCTTTTTCTTCTCATTCCTAAGCAGCCGAACAAGGAACGGGTTCTCGTCTGAGTGGCAAATCGATGTGCTGCCAGGGCTGCTTCTCACCAGATCAACATCTCCATTGTTCACCTGCACAAATAAATGATGATTCATGCATAACTTAACAGGTTCAGGTTGCAGAGCAAGACTTTGTTAACTGTTCCATAGTAACAAATGTAACAAGTCTTCAAAGGAAGGTTACCAATTGAAGAAGAGCAGAAAAAGTTCTAGCAACATCATGCTTTTTCTGACCCTTGACTACATCACCGAATGACAAGTCATTTCCATCATCTTCTTCCGTGGATAGCTTTTCCAGAACTCTCTCACCATATTCGTGAATGTCGAATGGTGGACGTGCATCCTGCCATAAATTTATACCTTAATCACACAGATTCGAATCCTCAACTACTAAGGGTGGGGAAACATTCTCTAATACACGCACACAAAAGTAATGTTTTTAAGTAGTTTGTTAACCTGCTCTTCCAGATCCTGCTCGATTCTTTGCTTCCATGTCGATACTCGAGTAGCCAATTCTGTCTGCTTTTCATTTTCAGCAAGGGTTTCAAGAAGTGAATCCTACAACAAGGTGAGCAACATAAAATAAATTGCTCTAATCAACATAATCCCACAGTTACTCCCCCCAGAAAATATTATCAAATCAACCTGAAATTTACTTTAGTAGTAATGAATATAATTTCAATGTGGGGAAGCAGGGAAATAATTCCTCACCAAGTGAGAACGGCAAAGGTCTTCGAGGTTTGCATGAGCATCGGGATTTTCCTGCACAAGTATGAGAGGATTGTAAAGGCACACTGCTAACTTTTGTTCCAGGTGCACTGAGAAAGTCCAAATAAAAGCAGCCAAACCTTTTCTTGGTTCGGATTTACATCTTCGGGGTCGAATGTCTTATCGGGCATGTCAAAATATGATGGCCCAATATCCGGATCTCCACTCTCATAACCATTATCCTCAGCATCATTTTCATTATTATAGAAGGCATCATTTGCTTTTCTCTCCCCTAGAATGAGTGATTGCCGCAGCTGCAAAGAGCAGTTAGGCCATGAAAATAAATAAAGTTAACCTGCAAACATAATCGTCAGGTCAGAATACCTTCTCATACAGTGGAACAGGTTTTGATTTTCCAAGTTTTTCACAGGCACGTAATTTTGCTTCCCAAATTTCATTAAGTTTGGGGCTTATAAGAGTGCCAACTTTTGCCAAAGGGAATTCCACAGCTAAATATTGATGTTTCCTGGAACCAGCATTTAGCGTCGTTTTAGCTTTCACTGCACGATAAAGAATGCGATTAGAAATGCATTTTCCATCCAGATTCCATGCACATCGGATTAAAATGGAAATCCAGAAAAACCTTTTTTATAAGGTCTGACTTTCAAGCTTCCTGGGCCATGAGGATTCAAAGGTTTCCAAGGATCATCATCATCATAATAATCCGAGCCATTAAAGTCTCCAGGTTCAGAAGATGCATCGCCCATTCCACATCCATCATCTTCATCTGCAGGAAAATTGCAGGCAGGAGGAGAACTGCCAATATTGCAGTTATTAGATTCAAATCTTTGATCCGCACAAGGTGACTGAAACAGATTCGCATCATTTTTCTTTTTAGCAGAAGACTTTTTTGCAGTTCCCCCAGATTGTCTTGATGGCGACTGAAAGCTCTTACGGCCCTTTGAAGTTGCAGAGCTGGTCCTGCATGCATTACTCAGCCCTTTTCCAGCTCTAGAATCGAGGAAATTGTCAACAGAAACAGCATCACAAGAATCCAGCAGAATGAAATCCCTGTAAAGATCACATGTGGCTAACTGCAATAATAAAGTTATAAATTATTGAAAGATTAGGATATGAAATAATGGTACAAGAATGCCAAAAGTAGCATCACTTTACCAGATAAGACTCTAGCTCCCCACCATCACCGCCAGCATCCAAGCATTCAACCTCAAGAACAACTAGGTTTGCAGGGGGGCGCACAAAATGACTGGGCGACACATCTCTACAGGTTGCATTTTCCAGCAAATTCTTTGCATCCACTGCAACATGAATTAGCCAAATGTGTTTAATCTGTGTGTTACATATAAATTCATAGCAGAAAGGTACATATACATTAACAACCTTACCGGGAATATCATCTAAACCCCAAAAAGGATCATCCTCAACTTCTTTTGCACTATATGCATGATCTGAATCTGGCTGAGAAGATGGACTTGTTTCTTGATCTTCCTGACTATTAAGACGATGAATAGTTTATCAACTAGAATGGACAAAATATAACCAAAGAATATCATATGGAATCCAAGAAGAAGCTATTTGTTACTCTTCCAAATGTTTTAGGCTTTTAGCCATCAAACCTTCAGCTAAGATAATAATTCCAGAGGTTAAGTATTCAAACAGTGTTGCACCTCACATTCAACATCTCCTACCACAGATGACTTCCTGATGAAAATTATGGCTTTCAAGATTTATCAACATACCTAAAAGTCTCAGTTTTCTACCTTACTACAGACAGAAAACTTTCTCAAGCAAGTCGACACAACTGAATCATCCACTACTATCAGCTCTCCCTCACCCCAAAGGGGTTTGGGGACGACGAAAAAGATATAAAATTTGAAGCAAGCAAGTTCTCTACTTTGCTAGGTTGCACGCTACAATATTGACGGAGCACTTCAGGAAATTTCATGACTTTTCCCAACTATTACAAATCATCTATAATGTTTCCAAGGTAGGCATAATATTTCAGACTGAAAGTATGAGAGTTACAAACAGAAAAGGCAAACCTGTGCTTTGAAATGAAATCCAAAGCATGCAGAACCAGTGAATACAAATACTCCACCTTCTTACTATACACCTGCACAGATCCCTGAAGCAGCAAAGCAGCTACCAAATTCCATCCAACAAAGAAAAATTCAAAAATAAGCCCAAACAAACAAGAAAGCCTCGTTAAAAGGCCATTTATTATTATTATTATTTTTTGAAGAAGTAATTTTACCTTCAGCGAAATTCACAGATAATGCGGCATCGTCATCTGATATCTGTCCCGAGCAAATCTTGAGCACATATTCCTCCAAATTCTTCGCCAAATCAACTGTCCAATTCGACTCAAGGTCGCGGAGAGGACGTAGTGTGTGCAGAACTCTCCCGGAGGAAGATTCAGGGTTGTCGCAACCGGCATTCATATTCTGCACGTAAACTTGAAGCCCTCCATTAATTCTACTCAGCAAGTTACAGAAGCCTAGGGTTAGCAAAATTGGGTGACTTGGTATGAGTTCAGTTTTGATGTAGCGTGCTTCTCAGTTTGTGCTTGTGTGTGTGTTTGGGGGCTACAGATTCCAAATTTCGTATGGAATGATGTCCCGCTTCAGTTATTCGAAAAAACATACAATTTCAGAAAAAAAAAAAACAAAAAAAGAAACAACAAACCAACAAAGTTAAACATAAGGGCGGAGCCTTGTAATTTGATTTGATATGATTCGATTAGATTTTGACAAATTTTATTTCGCTTCTAACTGAACCTAACCAACTCTATTTGATAACTTAATTTTGGCATTACAATCGATTTACAAAATTGTAATTTACATTCTACGGTTTGCTATTTATTATTTAATAATTTTTTTAAAAAAAAATTCAACTCTTCAATATTTTTACTAAAAGAGACGTAGTATTATGAAACTTTTATTCTTAACAATTATTTATTAATTATGTGATATAAGTGTTCTTGAAAGAGATACAGTTGCATTTTAACCGAAAATCAAAGCAATATAGTTTGGTTAGATTTGGTTGTTAACATTAATTTGTATAGTTTGGTTTTAATTTGAAAGTTTAGTATTCGATTCTACTGTCTAGTTCCATTTTAACCATAATTAACCATTTGGATAATCATAATTTGCTAATTAGGATATTTTTATTTCATTATTTTCTATTAGTAAATTATATCGACGAAGGCGTTAATTCTGTGTTAGTGATGGTGTCATTTTGTTCCAAATTGCACATTAACTTCATATTAATAGATACACACGGATATAATAATATGTAAACCAATTTCTAAACACACAAGCACATATCTCATATCTTTGTGTTGTGACCTAATGGCCGATATTAGTTGTGTGACCTCAAATTATATTTTGCATATCACATGCCAAATAAAAATTGATTTTACAAATTTTCAAATGAGATTTATATTGAATGTGTTTCCTTGAATTTTTTTTAATGTCCTCACAGTACATTGCATACACACACTAAAGAAAATTTTAATCCAAATTATATTTTTGTCACTTTCCTCCCAAAATGTCAGGCCCCGAGCCGAAGCAGGGAGTGTATGTCGGTGCACGAGACACGGTCAAAGTGTGGCTCCCATAAGACTTCCAAGAGAGCAAGGGGGACACGAATGAACCGGCACACCAGTACGAGAGGGATTCTGAGACTATACTGGAATGAGACAATATAGTCGAAGAGAGCTTAAATGATTTGATAGGTGTCATTCATACCAACAGGTGCATCTGCTTTTCTGACTCTCATTCTAGGAAAACCCGAAAGTTAAACGTGTTTAACTTAAGGAAAAACTGGGATGGGTGACCTCCTGAGAAATTTCTCAGAAAATGTGCGAGTTAGGACAAAACACGCTAGAAAAAACTTGTGTTGGTTTGTAGGGTCAGCCGTTAGTCTGGAAGCCAGTTCAACACTGGTGGTGGTAACGTAGCCGGCCCCGTTGAGCTCCACCAAATCCTGGGGTGCTGCGTGTTACACAAAAGTATCGCATCATCAAACAATTTTCTTCTCCTTTTCTTTTTCTTATCAATTTATTTATATTATAATATATATCAATAATAAAAATCTCAATAAAAAGACATTTGATCATTTCTCGCATAAAATATTACATTTCACTAATTTTAATTTTAATTTTAAATTTTCTGTCGAATTTATTTTATAATAATTTCTTTGTAGTAAATAAAAACACATATTACTCTATAATTTAGGGTGTGCTAAATTTTTTATATCGAGTTCTTGTTTTGAAAATTTTCGATTTAGTTTACTCCGTTTATTTGCTAATTTTATTAATACATAGATGTGTTAAATATATTTTTAAACCATCCAAGCATGAATTATTAAAAATATCGTAACATTATCAATTTAGTATTCCTTATATATTTATATTATTTAATGACTTATATAATTGACTATATATTGTGTGCCATTTTACGTATTTTAGATTGATAAGTTAATATGCATATTTAAAATTTATAAGTAAAATTTACAGACACGTGTATACACACATATATAGAGTCACGTTACTGTGCAAACTATCCTTAAGATGCAAACTAAACACACATTAGAAACGTAGGATAATGAGATTGACGGTCTTGATTTGTTTCCGCCCGCTTGCATATGCACGTTGTTTCTGTTGCATATAGGATTACATTGGTAATTTTATAATAATCATTCACGTCATGACAATAGAACATATATTCATATGCAAACGGTTATATAACATGTCATATGCAATATAATTCTGGTATGCAATATGTAACAATATATATATATATATATATATATCATATGCAATTGATTATGTTATTATATCTATGTTCTGTGTGAACGTAAAAAAAATTGAGCAAACATATTCAATATGAATACCGTTCGAAAGCTTATAAAATCAGCTTTAATTTGGTATATGATACGAGAAAAAATAATTTGATTTGAGTGACTTATGATCGTTTAAACTTTTTAGTAATTTTTTAGGAGAGATGAGAGAGAAGAATCTAAATCATGTCTCACCTAAGCAAATCTCTTAAATACCCTTATTTAAAAAAGTCAGCGGAATCGACCAACAAATCTGGGTCGTGTGATCACACAAATGAACGAATGAGATGCGTGTTTAGTTTGCATCTAAGATGTGGTTTGTATATGATTACAATCCGATATATATGGTACATGGAAAAAATTAAATATATTTATTGATAATAAATTAAAAATATAAACAAATATATATAATTTAATTTATTACATTTTAGAAAGAAGTATTCTATTAGACCAAGTGCAAAAGTAGTTATTATTTATTAAAAAATAGTAAGTCATATGTTGCCTATTTACTGCAGAACAATAACAAGAGAGGTGAAATTTGAAATAACCAAATTGACTATCACATTTACATAACTAGCCATTTTTATAATTATATTCAGAATACAGTCAAAATAAAATATTTGAACTTTATTTATTTGGATGATTTTCACTGGACAATTAATGAAATGCATGGATCAATTAACGACCAGCAACTCAAATTTTTATAAAATCTTCCCTCAGTCTAGATCCTCTATTATACAATGATGTAATACGTCATATAACACCACATGGATTCTTGACATGTGCAAAAATCAATTGAGATCAATCATATTCATAATAAGGAAGATTTTGTCTTAATTTATCACATTTAATTAATACACATGTCAAGAATTAATGTGGTGTAATACAATGTATAATATGGGATCCGGAATGATTGTCTATATGATTTCTTTGTATACTTATAGAGTATAAATATAGATCATATTATAGGTATCAATATTATTAACATCGTTAGGCGGCGCATCTCTTGGACTCATTTAATCTTCTTTTCTCCTGTAATGTTTAAGCTGAAGTTGATTTAGCTGTACTAAAATACAATTTCCCTAATAACTCTGTGCTTTAGAGTTTGTATCTTTCAAATAGTTGTTACCGGCCATATGATTTGCAATTGAGAAAATATTCCATATTTTTCCAAAATCTCTATAACCAAGTTGTGAAAACCTTCTTTATTTTAATTAATTAGTTTAGTTAGTAAATTTTTATTCCACTTATGGTAGTAGTTTTGGGCAGAAACTTATGGATAGTAGCTATATTATTATTATTTAATAAGATAAATGAGAGTACCAAATGTAGAAATCTAAACTCCTATGACGACGTAACACAAATTTTAGCGTGCATGGTCATCATTATTTCTAGAGTCCTACAAAATCGCACCACCCTCTATAAACTTTTTAATTCCTAATATTAGGATCACGATTAACAACCCTAAATTATTTTTAGTAAACTCCATCATTTGTTGACAACTATAAAAGCCTCATCATATTACCATAATTTTCATCACATCTGATCAGGGCCTCGTATGCCCAACAATAAGGCTAAGCTAATTCGGTTGATATCTTTTGTCAACCGAATTCAATTAGCCACTCCCAACTCTGATAATTATTTTCTTAAGAAAAAGAACAATATATAAATAAACAAATTATTTATCATGGGAGACTCCGGCAGCAAGAATAAAGTCCTTATAGCCGCCG
>AYJT01016031.1:0-15486 GCA_001278415.1 Ocimum tenuiflorum | reverse complement strand
TCCAGACTGCCTCGGATCAACAGTACAGCCCTCCCCCCAATCCTCACGTCGGGCAGATGGCGGCCCGTATAGCTGACTCTCTCACCAGCTCGCAGGATAAGGCAGCTGCCTCAGCTGTGCGCAAAGCAGCTGAGGAGGCCAAGTTCAGAGAGCTGGAAGAGATTCTCCTTGGTGAAAAGAGAGGGAGTGGTAAGAGTTCCACTCCCAAACCATCTGTTGGCCCCACTTCCAAGGCAACACATTCAGCTGCCAGGGCACAGAAGCAAGTGTCATGTCGGAGCTCCTGACATGATTGATTTTGGCATGTAATTGTAGAGTTTTCTTATGTAATAAGCTTAGGTTCCGCAGGATAAAGCTGAATGCATTTAAGTCCTGATAGTAGCAGATCAACTTCAAAGTCCTATCAGGAGCTGCATACAACAGCTGTGGGTGAGCTAAAATTACATGGACAGCTGTAAAAACTCAGCTGAAAGAACGTCACTCTAATACACCTGTCTAAAACAACTGTCAGCTGAAGACAAATCAATTTTAGAAGACCAAAGCTGACACTTCAGTCAGCTTTCTATAGCAGTCAATCTTAAATTCAGTTAAAACTGAAGATAAAGGACTTCAGAAAGTGACAAGACGGTTCACCAGAGCTGACCTACTACTGTACCTTAAAGGTAACCAGGGTATAGTTATTATCCGACGGATAATAACTTTACCCGGATTTTCAACAGAAAAAAAGATGATAAAGCCTGCTCAAAGTACTGTAACGACTTCATTTGCAGAAGAAAAGGAGGAAGGATTTGTCCGTTTTTTCACAACGAACACTATTCAAAATCCTCAACTATAAATAAGAAGAGAAGAACGACGAGCAAAGACTACTGACTCTCAATCTGCTCAAGCTTGCTATTTCTACTCTCTAGCACACAAGCTTATATATAGATATAGGGGCAAGTTTTGCAATTTCTCCAAACCCAAAATCCAACCCTTTCATTCGCACCTATATTCATTTGAGTTATTTGGCCGAAGCTAAGGTGAATTAATTAGAGATGTCCCCTTATTTTAACAGCAATCAAAATTGAACGTAGATCTCTGTTATACCTTTGTGATTTATTTCGTATTTTACATTGAATTTTTGTTATGTTTTTGTTATTTTTTTTCAATTTTGATTTTATATGTTTTGATTTAGTTTTACAGACATTTGGTGAGTTTGTTAGGTTCAATTAGGATATACAATTATTCAAGTCAAGCAAATACCAGAAGGAATGTTTATAAACCAGCACTAGTATACCTGGGAGCTGATCAAGAAATATTGCTCGAAGAATACAAAAACTCTCAAGATTCCCATGAGCACAAGTGCCCAACTGACACTTGATGAAGAAGGAGAGAAGGTGAACCCTACAACGTATCGAGGCATCATTGGGTCTCTATTATACCTACCTGCCAGCCGACCCAACATCACCTACGCAGTTGCAGTATGTGCGAGATTCCAGTCGAACCCAAAGAAGTCTCATATGGATGCAGCTGTGAGGATAGTCCGTTATTTAAAGGGAACTGAGACCCAAGGAATTTAGTATTCTACAGATGACAACTTGGATCTGAAAGGTTTCTCAAATTCAAATTTTGGAGGTTGCAGAATTGATAGAAAAAGCACCAGCGGAACATGCCAGTTCCTTGGTCACAAGTTGATCTCGTGGTTCAGCAAGAAGCAGCATTCAGTTGCCACATCCACAGCTGAAGCGAAATATGTAGCTGTAGGCAACTGCTGAGATTAAGGAACAACTGCGCGATTATAGAGTTCCAACTGAAGTTGTTCTCATATTCTGCGACAACAGCACTATAGCTATCACGCAAAATCCAACTCATCACTCGAGGACAAAGGACATCAACATTCGACATCATTTTATCCGCGGTCATGTGGGGAAGAAAGATGTGTTGATTGCTTATGTGAAGATTGAGGACCAGCTTGCAGATATCTTCACCAAGCCCCTTCAAGAGTTCAGATTCAAAGAGTTACGTCTACAATTAGGTCTGTTAGAGTTGGACATGCTAGCTGAAGGAGAAGAGTGAGAAGTTTGGTTAATTGTAGGATAGCTAAGTCCGAGCTCCCAACTAGGTTAGTTAACAAATGATGTCTACAAGTGGTACCAAACAATCAAGTCCCAGCTCTCAGTTGTCAGCTATCAATGTCACAACTGGAGGACAACTGAGTCCAAGCTCTTAATTATACGGTTTATCATGTGTCTATTAAGTGGTGTCAGACAGCTGAGTCCCAGCTCTCATCTGAATTGATGACAAGTAATTTCAAGAAGTGTTAGTCAGCTGAGTCCCAGTTCTTAGTTGATTTACTAAGGACTGATCAAGGTTACTATCAGCTATCAGGTTGATCACTCTGAGTGGGACATCGGAGACTTGGTCAGTTTTCAGTTACTTAGTAGGGAGTTCACAGCTGAGTCCCAGCTCTCTGTTGTGGGGTGTGGAAATTTTTGGTTAGGAGTTCCTATTCAGCTATCTTTGATACAACTAACAAAGTTTGAACTGAGTCCCAACTCTCAGTTCTTAAGGGTCTCATACTTATGGGGAAAAGCCGCCTTTGAAGGAAGTTCTTTCTCCCGCACTTATATCATTTAACTCAAATTTTTGAATGGCATAAATGCACCTTTAATGCAATGAGACTTGCTCGCCAATAACGACAAATGGAAAACTGACACGTGTAAAGGCAACTGCATACGTCCAAGTTGACAGACAACTGCCTCTGGACAGTGCAGAGGACAGCTGATCTGGACTGTTGAATGTCAACAGTCCCCTCAATCTCAGTCGTCCATCATTTGCCAAAAATACCTATATAAGTGAATCACATCCCTTGATCTAGCTTTTCCATTCTCGTCACCCTTAAATCCTTATATTTCTCTTGAGTCCTAATACCTTTCTAAACTCTCAAACCTTCAATCAAATCCTTTCAATGGCTACTACTGCCAAAGAGATCCTCACCTCCATCCCGTTGGCCTACCTTACCACCATTACAAAGCAAGGTACCAGAGAATTAACATACGCAAAACGCTGGCACCTGCAAGTTCAAAAGAATAAGATCATCAATCTTCCTCTTCTTAAGAAACAATATAAAGAGGATCCCAATGAATATAAGAAACTGACAACCAAACTGCAAAAAGCTACTGTACAGAAGTTCGTCACCTCAGCCCTAAACCATCTTTTATCCAGACCTGGTGACTGAATTCTACAAGAGAGCGAAGATTGCGGAGGATCTGCGCTTCTTCACACCCAAAGTTTATTGGGTCAAAATCACTGTCTCCCTAATCTTTCTCTCCGAACATTTTGGCCTATCCCTCCAAGGTCGCAATATTGCCACCTATCTGGATGATGCAGATGAGCTGGAGAAGTGTCACTGGCAACGCTGGAGAGATATTAGAAAGAAAGGAGAGATGAAATTCAAGATGCAGACTTCTAAGGTCTCTCTCAGTCCTTTTTACAACCTCCTTCTTGACATAGTGAACAAAATGATCATTGTCATCTTGGCACTAAGGCGGAGCTATCGTCGAAGAAATACAAGGCCATGATGGCCATCGACGACAGAAGGGAGGCAAATTGGGCAGAATTTGTCTTCAACAAAATGATTGAAAATATTGACTGGAATGCGAGCATTCCAGAAATTCACGTCTTTGAGAAGGACGTGCAGTTTGGTCAGCTACCTTCTGGAGAAGCTAATGCCAGCTGTAGGTCCCGAAGATGAACCGGGACCCTTTGACTTTATCCCTCATCCTTTGCCAAGAAACCAACCAGAAACCCAAAGGCAAAGAGGTCAGTCAAGCCAACCAAGAAGACTGCCTTAGATGAGGAATTTAGTCCTCCTTCTAGCCCAGACAAAGGTGACATCATGCTCACCAAGATCGACTCCCTCCAACAGGCCCTCAAGCTACTGAGAAAGCAGCAGCTGAGAAGAAGAAGACCACTAATGCCTCGATCAATGAGATGGAGGTTGCCATGTAGTCCGCTGGCATCAAGACAATCAAGGGGTCTCACTCCCCAGTCAAAAAAAGGTCATTGGTGACTATGGCTGCAAGGAGGCAGCCTTGAAGAAGGCTAAAGGGAAGAAGTTAGATGTGGGAAATTCAGTTGCGCCAAGGAAGCCTAAGAGCATTATCATCAAAGAGCCAACGGTGAAGAAAGCTCTATCTTTCAGAAGCAGCAACAGTTATAACTCCTCAATTGAGGAGATGTTCGAAAATATCCCACCGACCACAATAGCTGGTGAGTCCAGCCGCCCCAGTGACGGTCTCTACCACCCTTGAGACCTGTGGGAAGATTCTCTCTCTATGGAGCACAACTCAGAAGCCATATGTATTATTCTCACAGCTGGCTTTCCTCGCTCCCCCTATCTATGTCAACGAATCAATGAGTTGTGCCTACCTCTCTGTCCTGATTCTCAGGAAAACAAATATATTGTTAAGCGAAGTAGGGAAGTGGAAGATCTAATCGATGGAGTAGCTCGATCGAAAATAAATGAGATCATCAAGGAGCTTGGACAGAGCACGGATCCTCTCATCCAACTCACTCTTGATAAAGCTCGCCGAGTCCAGAGATACTTTTACTGGAGAAGTTTTATTGAGCTTGAAGAAATGATACTCACTGACCAGGATGGGTGTCACATTCCGGAAAAATGTAGAAAAATGGATCAAGGACTGGACCCGGATCAGGGATGATAGACCAATCGAAAGGAGTGAATTGCTTGAAAGGGTCAACGAGATATGCCAGTTTAGGATGGAACATAAAACTGACCTCCTCCGTCACTCTTATGTGTCACCTAAGGATGTTGGAACTAGCAAGGCATAGGCAACAACAGAGACGACTGAGACCTCATCTGCTGTACCTATCACTCCCCCATCTGCTAAGAGCCCTATTCAAGAATCTAAGTTCCCAATCATTCTTTCCAACCCGGCTACAGCTGCCGTGCAGACTTTCTCTCAATATTCCCCATCACATGAGTCTGTACAGTCCAGCGGGCCAGCCCCCAGTCCAAGTCAGGTGAAGAAAAACAAAAGAAGATGATGTCGAGACCAGTTGCTCATCGGCTGAGACGGAGGAAGTTGATGAAGATATTTTTCCTCCTCCACCACCCTCTAACGACGTTACACCCCCAGCTCCAACTGAAGAAATTCAGTCAGCTCAATCTCGCTTGAATCAAAGAGAGGGGTTGCCAACTGAGAAGGAAGTCAGTCCCACACAATCAACTAGATCACACCCCCAAGGGATCCTTCTTCTGTGGCTTTTGCAGTTCAGTCCCAGCTGACGACAGCCCCGATCATCACTACTCCTCTCTATGAGGTCAATATCCCAGCCTGGCTAACTGTAGCTACTTCTCTACAGTCGTTTTTCCCGTTGCCAACTGCTGCTTCCTAGCTTCAATATGTGTCTCTTCCAGATGTGCCAACCGCTGTAACTACATTAATACCCAACCTTGATTTGGTTCTATCTTTTGAGACAGCCATCTGAGCTCAACTTTCCACATCTTCAACTATCATTACTCTAGTTCAACCCAGCTCAGACTTGATTATTCTTTTGCAAGCTATAGCTAGAGTACAATAATCGGTCTCAACAAGCCTCCAAAACTCTTACGCAGAGCCTTACTCTTTTCTTTGATACTGTCAAAAAGGGGGAAGAATGGCGGTTGAAGAGGGATCAAAAGGAATATGAAAAGAAGAAGGCTGTAGAGGAAAACAAAAAAAGGAAGAGAGCTACCAAAGAAGCTGCAAAGGCTACCAAAAAGAATAAGACGGATAAATCCGGTAGCCAGCCTACCAGCTGAACATATTTGAGTAACTTAGTCAGTTTTACATATGTCATTGTACACTGTTGTACAGATGAACTTGTACACTGTTGTTCCAAGTTTGCGGAGAGTTAAACCTAGAAGATTCAAGACTTAAGATTTTCAGAAGATCAAGTTCAATTGGACCACAGCTGTGCCAACCCAGCTGTGAAGGTTCACGGCGGACCTCTTCAGCTGTGAACATTAAAAACTACAATTGATCCATCAGTTGAAAGACGAACCAACCGCAGTTCATTCTGAACTGACAACTGAGCTAAAGACAAGTTGACTCTAAAGCTGACTTCCAAAAAGAGAGCTGACATCCAAGGAATTTCTCGGATCATGTCAGAGGTCAAGCCCAGTTATCTCCAAGACAACTAAGTCAAAAGATGAATGTTCAAAACTAACTTTCGGAATGTTTCCTCAAAAGGCATTCTGATAACAGTTATTATCCAGCAGACAATAGTCGAAAGTTGACGAACTGGTGGATAAAGAACTGACAAAGTCTGCTGGAAGTACAACAACGACTCTATTTTCAAACCAGTCGCCCCATGCATTCCAATGGCTACCATTTGAATCTGAGACCTATATATAGTGGAGTCACTAGAAGAGAGAAGGTTACGATCAACAAACGTATCATAAACTTGCACTTATCATCTGCTAATTGTCCCTCTAAGCTTTCCAAGTTCTAAATTCGAGACTCACCGGAGAACCTGAAGCTGTCCTCAGCTAAGATTTACGAGATCCTTTCTTCAGATTTCCATCTGAGAAAGGAAACCAACCAACTCATCCCACGTTCCTGAAGAGAACATAAATCTTCAGCCCGCAAATTTAAGAAGCTTAGGAGTGAATCCTGTAAAGCTTCGAAGAACTGCAATGCCTGCGACCGAAAGTGGTAGTTTGTTTGTAACCCGTGTTACCTCACCCGTACTAACTATAGTGAATTCCCTTCATGGAAAACATAAACCTTCAACAACACAAACATCTAACCAAACCAAAGCAAAAACGCCCAAGAGCTCGGCCACAACCAATAAAGAACATAGTTGTTGATAAACCCAAATCAATCAAATTCATGAATCTGATTTTTAAAGAAGACTTTTCTTAGTGAAAAAAATATCTACTAACCTGTGATCAATCAACAACTTCAAAAAACTTGTGATATTCAAAAATCTTGATCATCATTAACGTACGGGCTCATGACGTAAACTTATGCAAGAGGGACAAAAAATAATAATAATACGTCCAAAATGTATATGGGGGCAAGTTTTGCAATTTCCCGGAACCCAAAATCCAACCCTTTCATTCCCACATATATTCATTTGAATTATTTGGATGAAGATAAGGTGAATTAATTGGAGATGTTCCCTTATTTTAACAGCAAACAAGATTGGACGTGGATCTCTGTTATCTTTGTGACACATCCCGTATTGTACATTGAATTTTTGTTTGTTAGGTTCAATTAGGATATACAATTATCTTTAGGATATTATTGTAAAATATAAATTTTTATACTTAATAATTAGCAATAATTGAAAAAAATATTATGGAACCTAATTTATATCTAATAAAATCAGGTAATGTCCGTAAAACTAAACTAAAGCATACAAATTAAAATTCAAAAAATATTAACTAAAACAGAATAAAAGTTGGATGTGAAATACGAAATGTAACACAAAGGTGTAATGGGGATGAACAATTGAACACCCAACAAATTAAAATTATGGGACTAGTCTAATAATTTTATCTATAAATAGAGAAGCAAATCCAAAGGCACATCTCATTGGAGAAAAATGGGTAGCAAAGTAATTGTTTTGGTGACGTATTTGTTATTGTTAGTAGTGGTTTCTCCCCAAGTAGGTGAGGCCAGGGAATTTCCAGATAGCGTCAGCGCATGTATATGCTCCTCTCTTTCTTTCTTTTTTCTTTCTATAATCATCATATACATGAAATGCATGGTTTCGTTTCCTTCATTGTTTTATCATTTCCACAGCTCTTTTATATATTAATTATTGTTGAGTGTGCAGCTACCAAGATTCCCTTCTGCAACGGAAAGATATACAGCAACTGCATTCCTAGTCCACCAAAATATCGCAAACGGCGCCCATGCACCAATAAGAATAGATGCAAGCCACCCTCCACCAAATTACAAAATTAAATTGGCACTGTTCGAAATATTACTTGCTGTTTTATTGGAAAAATCATGCTACAATATGTCTGCATGATTAATATTTAAGACAAGCTCCACTTTATATATATTATATTGTGGTTCAAAGCTACCTCCTTTAGCGAGTGAATATTGTATCTGTTGTCCGAGGCCAAATGGATCTGTAAAACTGTGTGATTGTAATGTTCATTTTTATTGTCATCTTACACTTTATTTTAGTGTTTATGTACTGTGGGTTGTTCAATTTAATGTTGAACTCCGTTTATATGTGGATGCACCGTTATACTTCATACTTTTTAATTTTAATATTGTATGTTTTTAGATCAATTGTATGAACATTATGTGAGTTTTTTAAATCTTATTATGATATATAATTATTTATAGAATATATATTATTGTAAAATAATTGATTTTTGATAGTCAATAAATTAGCAATAACTAGAAAAATAGTACATAGCCCAATCTGAATCTAATAAAATCATGTGTAATAAAATTGAAAAATATTAACTAAATATAATAAAAAAATCCGATGTGTAATACGGGGTGTTCCGCACCCTCTTTGTTGGGAAAGATATTTTATTAATTATACAAGCATTTATATAGAATTAAGGTGATAAAGATTTGGCCTAACCTTGGTGTCCTGATCCCATGTGCTGTCTGACACCAATATTAAACAAATGGGCCACTCGATCAATCAATGTCAAACGGGACATTTTCGGGCCAATGTTATTGGATTATCGGATATTCAATTCCAGTCAATTGAATTGATCATCATTCTATTTATAATCCTAATTTTACTCCACATATCCCCATCATTAATTTAGTTAAAAATATTTTGAAAGATTATTATATCCTTATAACATTAATAAAACTCTAAAGAATCATTTGTCTAGCTTCGATTTTTTGGGATACAGTAACTTTTTTTCTCTAAAAACTATTCATACTACCTACAAAGATATAACTTGAAATTTGATTAAAACATTATGAGATTGAACACTAAAAATAGATTAAAATAACAATATGAATGATAATTGGGTCAATAAGGTTTTCCGGTGAGCTCTATTAGACATTAGGTCGACAGCCTATTTGGTCCGGAACTATTTGGAAGGATTTCTTCATATTAAAATAGTTTAATTTCGATCTACTTTTTGGTTGAGTATATTAGGGTCAACCAGCCGATTTCAACCTAACCTATGCTGACATCCCTAATTTTAATAAGTGTAATATTATTTGTAATCCTATTTTACTCCTTATTATTCCCAAATTTAGTTAATATTAAAATTATTGTATAAGACATTCATACTCCCATGACCCCCACAAGCTTGAGCTTCGACTTTATGGAGGTTAATGTAATTCATACTTCTGCCCCTATTTACATCACTTGTTTACATATATATTTATACTATATAGATTATTAGTATTTTATTATGAATTAAAAAATTGAGCTTGATCAAGTTGAACTTCAATTTTTGTTGAGTTTAACTCGAAAGCATCTAACCTTACTTGCTTGCAACTTTTATCTATATCTCCTTAACACCATACCAAGATGACGCTCAAAATTTTAATCTTTTTTTTTTTCCCTTTCCATGTGATGCTTCATGGTATCGGCTTGCTTGGTGATGGGATGACAAAACATAATAGAGAATGTCTCGCATTATACCATCTAAATGATTTAGGCGGGTATGAGTTGAGGATTCAGGGTGGGTATGAGTTTGAGTTTAGAATCTAGGACGGATATGAATATGGGTTGGTGGAAATGAACTATTTAAATCTGTCTAAATCATTTAAACAGTCTAACGCAAGTTTTTGCCAACATAATATCAATTTTGTTTCGGAAACAAATGAATAATGGTTGCTTCGTTGGTGGTTGGTGAAATTGTTCCGGCAGTTTAGCAATCACGATTTCAAACCCTTCTATTTGAGAAATACAACGTCATGGACTCATGGTGGCTGATGAAGAAAAGAAAAAGAAAAAGAAAAAGAAAAAGAAAAAGAAAAAGAAAGAAATAACGGATAAAACAAATACCAAAAAAGCAGTTCAAATAAAACAATGACGTGTTATTAAATATTGGCAAATAAAAAGAAAACGAAAATACAAAAATAGTTGGATATATTATCCCAATTAAAAAAAAATACTTTTTTAATAGCAAAAAGAATATATATCATTGCCATATGAACAATAAATGTGTGACTTCGTCACGTGTTTTATGTGTGACTCAATTGAAGATCTTTGGTAAATAATATATTTACATCAATCAAATCATATATTTAATCATAAGACTTTTCAATCTTTGAGCATCGAGGTAAAAGTCCGAGTATACAAATTAAATTCATTATAGTTAATATTGCAATTCATCTGAACTCACTGTAGTGATTAAAAGTCGGGATAAATTTACTATTCTATTACATTTGATAATAACGTAATCAAATTTTCTAAAGCTGTGTTGAATTATGTTGTGGCTGCTCTCCAGCGAGCCGACAGAACTTGTATGGGGGTGTTTAACAGATTTGTATTGAGGTGTTTAACAGATTCTTTCATGACGGGCTTTTAAGATCCAACTTATTTACGTAATACGACAAAAAATTGATCTCAACAGCGGGTAACAAAAATTACCCAATTTTAAATGATTGTAATTTTCTAATTTTTAATCGTATTATAGAAAAAATCTTTAGTTTTGAAATTATTTCCATTATCTTTAAATTAAAATACATCATGATCATATTTATTTTAAAGAATATGAATTAAAAATATTCATTTTAAGGCTTGAATTAGGGTTTATTACATTCATTTAGGGTTTAATCATTTCAATTAGGGTTTCAAACAATTTAGTTAGGATTTATTATAGCATTTAGGATTTATAATATTTCATTTATACTATATTACTCTCGGTTAAGTGTTGCAATGATTTCTTAAGAATCAACTTCATTTTAAAATACTTGTATGGAAAATAAATGATTTTTTTTTTAATTTTTCATGTAAAAGTCAGTTTTCAATATCTCAAACGAAAGATAACGAAGAGCGTTTTAATTTAATATATTATGTGCTAGCAATTTTGATTAAAACTTGTTTAGAATATGAAATAATTTTGATGGTATTAGCAATAATATATCATGTTAGATAGTCTGATACAATTTAAAGAGAACCTATACATGCAATCTATTCTGCACCCTTACGATACCGAAGTGTTAGTGTTAGAATACCTTGTGCCGCGGGGGTGATGAGTTGTTTGCCGGATTTGGCTCCTTTAACTTATATATTTTCATTATTTCTTCCTTTTGCAGCTATCTCTTTCCTTTCTTTGGCTGTTGAAATTTGGGTAAAATGAAAATAATATTATCGGCTGAATATATGTAAAAGGGGAAAAGGCAATTGAGATCCTCTTATTAAACAATAGTGTTATAAGTGTATCAATCAGGACAAAATATTTTCTTTATTAAGATATCCATGGATTGAAACACTTGTCGATAAACTGGATAATGTAACGCAATATGCAACACCGTTGTGCAATAGAGAGGGAAAATGTTGCATCCAACAGTGCATGGTGTCACTAATAAGTAATAATTCCCTTGTGTGCGAAATGTAAAAAATATAGTCTTGCTAGAAATAGTTATTATATAATTGCTACATAATAAATATAACAAAAACAAATGCTACAATGAAAACATGAAGATTAGGTTTGTCAATACCTAATTTCAGTATTACCTCAATAAAAAAGGTATTCCGAATTAATTAATTTCAGTATCAATCGAGCTTTCGTGTCTTCACCACTAGGGCTTGAACTTTTTCAAAACTATGAAAAATTTATAAAACCTATCCTAGTTTTCGTGTGTTAAGAGGTTTATATAGTTTGGAAGAATCTGGGCAAAAAAATGAGTCAAAACGAGCAAAAAATCTGAAAGTTGCAGAGGATCTCGGCCAAAGGTCGACCGACCCAAAGTTTTAAAATCTGCTTAATTATAAGTTGGCCATCCTATATAGCCTGGCCGAGATAGAGATTCGGTCAACTCTAACCTTAACCGGTTTGCCCCATTTTCTTCTTCATCGTACCGACTTTTGGATGAACCGAGCCTCGATCAACTTGTACAAATGATTAGTCCATTCTTGACTTTTTCAAATTTCAGATTTTTTTTTTCAACTTGAAGTGCCCAATTTGTTTGTTTATTCATTTTTCTTACTTTTGTCTTCATGAAATACTTATGAAATCAACAAATGACATATGTGGTTCATGATACAACCCTATTTCTCTTTGTAGGATGAATCCTAAAACAGTGATTGTTGATATTTACATAGTTTGAAAATGTGTGATTAACATTGCGTAATTACAAATCAATTGTTAGAATCGAGGCACATGCATGCTTTATATCCAAAACAATCACAAACTTAACACAAATGACAGGTGAAAAACATAACTATTACTTTTAGGGTTGGCCCTCGGATAACGGGATTCTATGCAAATTTAAAAACGGTTCCATTAATAAGATGTTATCAATGATAAGACGCATTCTAGTGAGAACAAGAAAGAATCATTATTGTGATTTATATTTAATATTGTTATGCAATACACTGACCATTATTAGTACAATACATTATTATGTAATATTTTCTACAAAACATAATATAGTAAACGGTAATATTTTATACAAAACATAATAATGATGAGTTTGTAGTTCTTTCACAGGGAATAATTTTTATTTTATAACTAACTTATCAATGATACTATGTTTCTTCGTCACATTATATAATATTTGTTCATCAAGTTCAAGGAACTCTTAGGCTATTTCATAGACAATGATAAGAGTATAAATATACATAATTCACAATCATGCGAGCCTAAAAAGCCAATCTATACTGGGAAAGAAAATCCAAAGCTCATAAAAGTTTATCCTATCTAAACTCCAACTGAAACGTATACTGCTTTTTCTTGCTTCATATGTAAAACATGAATTTCTTACATAATTGCATTGATAGTCTACCTCAATTGTGCAACATGCCCTCATAGACAAAAGAAAATATTATTGAAGGATACAACTTCTAGCATTTTTAGAAACAACCCAATAAATTTGTCAAAATTTATCTTATTAAATCATGTTCCATGAAAATAAACCTTTCCCTCAGATGAGAAATTTTGTCTTCTCTTCTATATTTATTGTATAATAATATTTTTAAGAATCAAGATTGGGCATATTGAGCATAGAGAATTTTTAATTTGATTAATGTGTTGATTTGTTAAGACTTAGGATGTTAGGTATTAGAGAATTTTATAATATTTATATGCAATTACTTTTTAATAAAAGTGGTGTCTCGGTCGACCATGTACATCGGGGTGCAGCGGTAAGCATCTTTCTCATAATTTTAAAGGTCAAGGGTTCAAGTCTATTTGGGATATCAAAGTGGGAATTCTTAAATATTGTACTTAAGTTCAAAAAAAAGTAGTACCTCTAAAATTTTAGGAACCCGGTGCATCGTACCTCTCACACGATCTTGTGGCTAGTTCTGATCATGTTGAACTCTAAGCAAAAATTGTCGTTAGGCGCTTCACCGCATGTGGATTTTGTGTTTGCAGTAAAGGAGGTGTGACAACATCGAAAAATGACATCGAGTTGAAAAACGGCCACAATGGATATTGATGTAAAAATCTGATTGAAAATAATAGCTTTAACAAGGGCATCATTGAGTGAAAGATGAAAATGAAGGTTTGAATTTGAGAGGGGGAAAACTGAGGAGGATGATTACGCTTGGAGCAAAATATAAAACTTATCTTCAAAATGAAAATTAAGAGGGACATTTTTAGACTAAAAATCCAAATTATTTCCCTGGAATATTTTTTGGGAGCAAATGGGTTCTTGTTGCAATACTTGCAATTACGCTGATAATATTAACATACATATATTGATTATAACCACATAGCATATTTTTTTATTATAATTTTCATATCGCCTATCAAAATTTTAGTTACATTTTATGTACCAACGAAATTGGAGTTATATTATTTATTTTAGCTCGAGTACAATTTAACAAAAGCCAAGAAAAATAGTTTAAATGGCGATTATTGCTGTCTTCATTTCATCAAAATAAGATTAAACTATGTCATTAAGATTACATATATATTCATTCATGTAAGCAATACAATACATGTAATACCATCGGAACAAACATTATGAAGAGAGAGACGGGGTCTAATTTAATACAAACATAGTAACTTAAGCATCTAAATTTGAATGGGATCAATGAACAAAGCAATGATGTGCGGCTTCAAAACCTTTTCTGGTTGAGTATAGCCATCTTCATTACCCTTATAAGTAACGTCTATTATGCGTTCAAGATTTAAGATTCTCATCAAAACGTCTCTTGAGTAAGGGGATGGCCTCATGCACTCCTCATTTAAGTCTTTCCATGCATCCATAGCTATTTCAAAAAATTTAGCCACAGCCTCCTCTTTGGTTGCGCCATTGTCCCTCATATAAGACTCGATGCCAGTAGCAATTTGACCTCTATCCTTCTCAACCTAAATTTGTTGGCAAAGTTGTAAGAAATTATATTAGAAATGAATTATTGAATAATGTTATAATTCTTCATAAAGAACGAAGTTAATTGATATTAGAAATAATGAAAGATATGTCATAAATTACCGTACCTCATATGTAGCTATATCATCAATAACTCGACAAATTAGAAGGCTGGCCACAAGCATTTTAGGCTTCTTGCTTAACCATTCAAAGTCTTCCTTCGTAGCAGATTCAACCCCCAACAACGATGTGGTTGTGTGGTAACAATAAGTGCAGGTGATTAATGCATTCTTTAAGTATTCCTCAAATGGTGGTAAATATCCTTGAATAAACCACTTGGCCTCAACGTGGTAGCTCCTCACCAATTCTTTAAGCTGCATGTATATAACATCAAACACAATTAATAATCAAAATTTAATACATAATAAATTATTAGTATGTAAAACAGAAATAAATGGTTGAAGTCTTACGGATTCGATGGCATAGTGCGTCGCATATGATCTTCCTTCCTTGGCTAACTCTTCTTCAAATTGGTCATAGAGTTCCAAAAGAGCCTTATAGAATGGCTTCACATAGTCAGGGAGCCTCTTCAACTCTTCAATATCCCATCTAAAATAACAAGAAATTAATCAATAAATGTATCCAAATTAGTTTTTTAGGGTGAAAGAGGTATATATGCATGAGATTAAAGTAATATTTTGTAGATGTTACTCGAAACTATTTTTTAAATTAAAGGTATGACCACATCTGTCGAACCATGCTATTTACAAGAAAAACATTAATTTAGCAAAGAAAGGAACAATTATAATTTTCATTTTACCTCTCAATTGCTTCGGTAAAAACATCAAGTTCTTCAATAGTACCATAAGCATCATAAGTGTCATCAATAATGGAGGTCATAGCAATGGTTTTAGTGAGCATAATACGAGCACGAGAATATTGTGGCTCATGGTACACTCCCATTGCCCAGAAGAAACACTCCACCACTCTATCTCTTGCATAAGGAAGC
>AYJT01015982.1:0-13312 GCA_001278415.1 Ocimum tenuiflorum | reverse complement strand
TTTATTTTTATGTCTCTTTTAGATAGTTTAGTTATTTTCTCCAATTTGAAACTTGTCTAAATGGTAGGGTGGATTCTACGTTTTACTGTCTAACGAGTTAAACTTCATAACAGTCTACAGATTCGATAATTATTTGGTCAGTGTTCACCCACTATCACAACTCTCCTAACCATCTAAACTTTAACTATCCACAGGTTAATGAAGAAGAACGAGCAAAGCCGAAGAAGAGCTTTCAGAAAAGGTGTCCAAGGCTTACGCTGAAGCCATGCTTACCAGAACCGACATGCCAGACATAGCCTCCGATGATGAAGTCGTAGAGACGAACTCAGACAGCAGCTCGAAAGATGATGGGGAGCACCTTGTCGTATTCATGGCGATATCTAAGAGGAAGCTGAAACTGCACTTACCTCGACTGAGGATGAGGTAAATACAACTTCCCTAACTCTGCATGCATATGAAAAGGCGGATTCAGAGTCATGTCATTCTAACTCTGAAGACCTATCTTTGAAATCCCTTTCCAAAGACTTTAATTACATGTGGACCCTTCAAAGCAAGATTTCGCATGAAAATGCAGCTTCGAAGGAGAAAATTTCAAAACTGACAGCTGAGTTGGAAAGTGCTCAATCGTTCCAAGCTGTCATGGAAAAACTTAAAGCTGATAATTCAGTTCTCTCAGCTAAATTAGCAGCTTTGAAAACCAAAAAGCTCCAGCAAGAAAAAAATACTTGTATATTTTAACAAAAGCTCGACAGATTTAGAGCATCTAATTAGCATACAAAAAACATGTATAAAAAAAGGTGGGTTAGGCCACAACCCATCAGCTTTGAATGTCAAAATCATTTTCATGCAGAAATAAAGGTAAGGAAATAATTGTTTTCCTTCCTACTAAAACCCTAACTGGCCAGTCATCTAGGCCAGCTGCAGCTGCCTCAGCTATACAACCGAAGAAGGTTCAGCTGACTGGAAAGCCAGCTGTCCTTCCAAAAGTTGTTCAGCTAAGGAAAACCTAACTGCCTAGGACACCAGCTACTCCTTACCTCAACTGTGCGAAAGCAAGCTAGAGTCACCCCAATTTTGGTAAATCAGATTGGAGACCCTCATCCAACTGAAACCATGCAAGGAAGAGACTTAGCTATGCTGAGTACACCGGGCTTACTAAGAGACCCAACCAACAAGGACTTGGATATCAATCCAAAAAGTCCAAAAAGGTTGTCCGAGGGTTAGATCATCGAGGTTGTGTCAGAAAGCCAGTTCCAGCTAGGAACACAGTTGGAAGACATAACTTCCACAAACATGCACGTGTTAGCACAAAACACCACGATCGCATGTTCTATTAATTGAGAATGAAAAAGAAGGCAGTGAAACAAGCTGCTCAAGAAAAGGTCAAGATTAAAATCAAACAAGTGTGGATCCCCAAAGGGTTCATCAACGTGCTGACCCTTCTGGACCCGAAATAAAAACGGGTACCATAATCATCCTTCTCTGTGATTGCATATCACAAAAAGCAACCAGCTGCATAGGAAAGAAGATCTTTTGTGGATCTTGGACAGCGGTTGCTCAGGGCATATGACTGGGATCAAGGAGATAATGTCGGATATCAGGCCATACAATGGACCCTCAATCACATTCAGGGACAACTCCAAAGGAAAGATCATGTCTGTGGGAAAAGTTCAGATCAACGGAGTTACCCTCAATGGTGTTTCACTTGTGGAGAACTTAAAGAAAAATTTATTGAGCATCAGTCAGCTTGGAGAGAATGGATACAAGACGGTATTTTCCAATAGTGAATACCTCATGAAAGATCACATATCCAAAGGAATAGTTCTCCGAGGAATCAGAAAAAGAGGTATGTACATCGTGGACTGGAACAGTGAAAATTCTAGTTCGTGCTTGATATCAAAGAGTTCATCAAAAAACCAGCTGGTTATGGCACAAGAGGTTTAACCATCTCAATTTCAAGACGATCAACCATATGGTGAAGCACAAGTTGGTGGAAGGTCTACCGACTATAGTTATGAAGAAAGAAGGAGTCTGCGGAGCCTGCTAGCTAGGGAACTAGACCAAAACATCCTTCAAGCTAAAAGTAGTGGAACCCAACACTTCCAGAGTCCTTGAGCTACTTCACATGCATTTGTTCGAACCAGTTACTTCCCGTCAGTCAGAGGGAAGAGTTTCACACTTGTAGTAATTGATGAATTCTCCAGATTCACATGAGTGGAGTTTCTGCGGAGCAAGGCTGAGGTGAAGATGGCTCTACCGGAGCAGATTCTGAAGGTTCAAAATGAGAAGAACTATCGAGTAGTCAGAATCAGATCGGATAACGGGATGAAGTTCATGGACCTGTCATGGACATTTGTGCGGATCATGAGATTAGTCATGAGCATTCAGTTCAAGGAAGCCACAGTAGAATGGGTTTGCAGAAAGAAGGAACAGAACATTGAAGGAACCTGCGAAATCCATGCTATCTGGGGCAAAGATTGGACAAAGCTACTGGGCTGAAGCAATTAGCCCTACTTGCTATATTCAGAAACACAACTACATCAACCTATGACTTAACAAGACACCCTATGAGGTGTATAAGGGTCGTAAGCCTTCTTTAACTCATCTACGTGCTTTTGGTTGCCCATGTTATATTCACAACGATGGGAAATCTAAGTTAAATACTTTCTCACCTAAAGCTGATGATGGAGTATTTCTGGGATATGGATACCCCTCTGACAAGGCGTTTAAAGTACTTAATAAGACGACCTTTTTTGTGGAAATAACATGCAACATTATTTTTTATGAGTCTACTCTAGTGCGCAGGAACACTGCAGAGCTGAACTCAAACTGTCCAGAGGCTGATAAAGGTGGAGTTCAGCTGGGCAACACTTGTAGTGTGCAACTAGCAAACCAGCCAGGCATAAAACTAGGATCACAATTCCAATTACAGCTGACTCAATCGGAGTCCAAACGGCTGAGGAGGTCTGTGATGCAAGGGTTCTAGCTAAGACTTTACAAAATACCTCAATCACTTCAAGCTCAGCTGACGGAATAGCTGATGGAACCCAGCTTGAAGAGAAGGACTCAAGGGCAGAAAATCTTACATCAACCCCAACAGATGATGTAGCTGAGACATCAGCTGAGAATGATCCAACCACTGGAACCCCAGTTCTTCAGGGAAGAACTGAGATGGAGTTAGCCACTGGAAGCCCTGCTCTGGGCGAGAGAGCTATGACGGAAGAAACCACTGGAACCCTAGTTCTAGAAGGAAGAACTGTGACAGAGGAGTTTCCATCTGACCATTTGGTAACCCCAGTTCTAGAAGGAAGAACTGTGACAGAGGAGTTTCCATCTGACCATTTGGTAGAAGTATCAGTTGCAGTTGGTTTTCCTATTCCAACTGCTCAGTTATATCCTTCCGACACCCAACTCATTCCAATCGAAGTAATTAAACCCCCTCGTTGGCTGAGAGTTCACTTAGCTGAGGATATTCTTGATGGCATATCCGATCCAGTTCATACAAGATTGTGGGAAGCATTCTTTAGTTGCTTTCTGTTTTAGATAGAGTCTTCCAAGCTGGGGGAAGTTGTAGCCTCTTTTGATTGGATTTCAGCTATGTAAGAGGAGCTTGAAGAATTCAATAGAAACAACATATAGTACTTGGTGGACCGACCCAGCCATTAGAAGGTCATCGGTACCAAGTAGGTGTTCGAAAATAAGAGATGAAAACGGGATCATCATCCAAAACAAAGCTCGTCTCGTAGCCAAAGGATACGCATAGTGTGAAGGAATCGACTTCAATGAGACCTTTGCACCAGTCTCGAGGATTGAAGCAATTACGTTGTTCTTAGCCTTTGCAGCTCATCACAACTTTATCATCTATAAGATGGACGTCAAGAGTGCATTTCTGAATGGGGATCTATCAAAGGAGATCTATGTAGAGCAGCCACCAGGTTTTGAGCAAGGAGACAAAGTATATAGGCTAAAGAAATTTCTGTATGGACTGAAACAAACCCCGAGAGCTTAGTATGAGACCTTGTCTCAATTTTTGCTCAAGAATGCATTTCAAAAAGGGAAGATTATAGGAGTCTCTTTTGGATTGAAGATGATGGGAATCTACTCCTAGTTCAAATCTATGTCGACATCATCTTCGGCTCCAAAAATCCAGTTCTTTGTGAGAAGTTTGCCCAGCTAATGCAAGACAACTTCCAGATGAGCATGATGAGAAAAATATCTTATTTCCTAGGACTTCAAGTACGGCAGATGCCTGAGGGTATTTTCATCAATCAACAGAAGTATACCCATGAGCTGATCAAGAAATTCTGTCCAAGGAAGACAAAGACCTTAAGGATTCCAATGGGTACCAGTGCTCAGCTTACATTCGATGAAGAAGGTGAATCAGTGAATCCTATAGCTTACAGAGGAATCATAGGATCCCTGATTTACCTAACTGCCAACCTACCCGATATCAGCTATGCAGTTGAAGTTTGTACAAGATTTCAAACCAACACAAAGAAGTAGCACATGGACGCAACTGTGAGGATAGTCAGATATTTGAAGGGCACTGAAACCCTTGGGATTTGGTATCCCAGGAAGGATAGTCTGGATCTGAAAGGGTACCCAGATTTCAATTTTGGTGGTTGCAGAATCGATATAAAGAGCATCGATGGAACTTGTCAGTTCCTTGGTCATAAGTTGATCTCATGGTTCAGTAAGAAGCAACACTCAGTTGCCACTTCAACAACTGAAGCTGAATATGTAGCTGCTGCAAGCTGATGTGCACAAATGCTTTAGATCAAGCAGCAGTTAAGAGACTACAAAGTTGTAACTGAAGCAGCACCTATTTTCTGTGATAACAATAACATCATTGTTATCACACAAAACCCAGTTCATCATTTAAGAACCAAGCTTATCGATATCCGACATCACTTCATCAGAGATCATTTCGAGAAGAAAGACGTGTCGATAGCAAATGTAAAAACTGAAGATCAGATAGCTGACATCTTCTCAAGACCTCTTCAAGAAGGAAGATTCAAAGATCTATGTACCCAGCTTGGCCTATTAGAGCTGGATATGATAGCTGAAGAGGATTAGAACTGAGTCCCAGCTCTCAGTTCTCAAATCTGCATCTAAGAGAGAAACCAGCTGAGTCCCAGATCTCAGCTGCGTTACTAAGAACTAAGCCAAGGTGTAATATATGCCTAAGTGGAGAAATAGTTGAGTCCTATCTTTTAGCTATAACATATCGTTTCAGTAGAATTAACTGGGACTCAGCTGATGGGCTAAAAACAGACCGAGGATGCTATGAGTTGATGGATTGATCACTTTGAGGAGGACGTCCATTAACACATTAGTTGTCAGTTGCTTAGCCTGCTGATAGACTAATCTCAGCTATTTGTCCGAGCTGAGGTATGAGAACTGAGTCCAAGCTCTCAGTCAAAGGAGTTCATAAGTGTTAAATGAAGGAATATTTGTACTTTCAAATTTATTTCTCTCACTCTTTCAGAAATAAATTCAAATTTGAATGCATTAAATGCAACATTAATTACCACTATGGTGTGCTGCGAAGATCATCCAATCTTCTATTGCCACGTGGAAAGTGGAAAACATGATCGAACGTGCCATGCAACCGCCTTCTCGCATGACATCAGAAGATCAATCCTAGCCATTGGATTCAAATCTTTGGAATGAATCCTAGCCATCATAATCTTTTCACTAAATTATTTAAGAAAAATCTCCATGCATGATCGTTCATCACGATCATTTGCCTTCATCGAAAAACCCTTACCTTCCTTGCAAATTTCCTTTCCAAACACCCTTCTTTCAAAAACCTTTTAAATGGCTTTTCTTCAAGTGACAACTTTGCCGCAAAAACTATTCCCTTTGCCATACCCATTTTCGAGCTTGTCAATATTACTAAGACTAGCTCGCAAAAACTTGAAGATTCAGAGAAGAAGATTATGTAAGTTGAGAAGAACAGGGTTTGGAAAAGCAGTTCAAAGACTACCTTCAGCCTGTTGAAAAGCTGGAAGCCGACCTCAAGAAGTCTGGAACCTTTGGGTTTCTCACAGCCATCCCAAAGAGATTTCACCGAATCTGGTAGTGGAGTTCTACCATCGCGCGAGAATTCTGGAAGATGAAGAAGCCTTCACCACCAAGGTCTACTGAGTATGTTTCAAGATCAACGCCAAATTCTTGGCCAAGCACTTCAAAATTTCTCAGGATTGGATAGTCATTCCCACCTACATGGTTGCGGTAAAGAATGTCGAGGAGCAGCACTAGAAGAAATGGAAGAACTCTGACAAATCTGATCTGGTGTTCAAGATGCAGACACCCAAAGGATTCCTCGAGCACATTTACCAGGTTCTTCTTGATCTAGTAAACGGAGGGATTGTGTGCTGGTTGGGGACTAAGTCTGAACTCTCTGAGAAGAAGAAGTTTTGGCCTATGTTGGTGATTGATAATGGTGCGAGAGCCAACTGGTCAGATTGGGTGACAAAGATGCAACCTTAGCTAAGAAGAAGCAAAAAGACTCAGCCCACTCTCCCAGCTTCAAAGAAAAGGAAGTCAGCTGCTCCACCAGCAGGCCCGATGAATAAAAAGAAGATAGTGCAGGTATCCTCTACTGCCAGTCTTGAGTCAGTTCGTGTTCTCATCCATGAACACCATGAAGGGTCAGCGACTCAAGGGCTAGAGAAGCCCCATCACCCATGGGACACAAGAGTTGATTCCTTCTCATCCCAGCTATGCGAGGATACTTTCACCATTATCCCCATTCATGGTGTTGCATATGAGTTCCACACTGCTTAGAGGCTCAGTGACTGGTTCGACATTCTGAGATGGAGCATGGATCTAGAGGAGCAGACAGAGGCCATGGCTTAGTCCAAACTGGAGCCCTTGATCAAGGAAGTTCAGCGTGCGGGCATGGGAGATGAGCTCCTAGTTTCGTTGACCTTTTAAGAAGCTGTTCAGGCCCAACGTTTCTTCTTCTGGAGATACTATATGGACGTGCCAGATCTCTTCATCCTAACTTTGGGTGAGAGAATGGCTCGGACATAATGAAGTCTGAAAACTGAGGAAGGACGAACTAGAGAACATGGTGAAGAAGATCATCTCCCACAGATTGACGTGCAAAAATGATGGTCTCCCAATTCGTGAGACAAATGAAGGACCCAGTAAGGCAGTTGAGCCAGCCCTTTTTAAGAAAGAAACTACCATTGTCGTTCGTCCTACAGCTGAAGCCAGTTCGGTCAAGGAAGCTGTCACTGAAGTCGGTATGCTAGAACCTGCTACATCCACTCCAGCTGAGGCCGAATGTGCCAAGGACGCTGGACAGAACACAGAAGTCACAAAGGAGCAGGAGAAAGTTGAGGAGAAATCAGCTGAGGCCAGCTCAGCCAAGGAAGCTGTTGTTAAAAAAATTATTAAACCAGCTGTGGAGAAGACAATTGAGGAGAAGGAAGAAGGAGCAACTGGAATGGATCCAGTTGAGGAGGATAGGTCTACAACAGCCGAGGGCTCATTCCCTGGGAGTCCTAAGATAGTCGATAGACACTCTAGTTGCTCCACCTCCTACTAAAGAACTGTCGTTACAACAGCCAGCTCAGCCGGTTCATGGACAGGATGGAGCTGAGACTCCATGGACCTCAGCTGATGAGGAGGAAGAGGCTGCTAAGGATGACTCCACTAGCCATCACTATGAGAAGGTTAAGGACAACGAATCCTCTAATGAAGACAATGACCAAGGGCTGGATGGAGGAGAAGGAGCTGTTCAGGCTGAAGGGATTGCTCAAACAGCTGCGCAAGGGGAAGCTGTTAAAGAGGTTGAATTACCAGCTGAGGTGGGTTTTGGAACCACCAAGGAAGCTGAAGAGAAAGGAAGGACTCCAAAAGTACAAGGTCAGCCAGTTGTCTTTGAGTCAGCTGACAAAATCTCTGGAGGCCTACCTAACCTGAACAAGGAGGAAGACCTCACTCTGTGCGATAAATGCGCAGATGGTTCTACAGCTTCTTTAGCTAAAAGGTTTTCTGCGAGCTGTCTGCTTCTGCATCTACTTCACAGCCAACTACCTCGCTCAGCCCTACCATTGCAGCTCAGCCGCCAGCCTCAGTTCCAGTCCAACCTCAACTGTACCAAATCACTATTCCAGACAGGATAACCGGACCAGTTGCTCCAATGCCTCTGCAAGCTATCCCAGCATCTTCTGATCCTTCCTCAGAGACACCATCCACAGCTGATGTTGCCAATACTCAGATGGTTGTCTTCACCGGTGTCCTTACTGCCACTCAACCTCCACCAATTCCTAGCTTGGAACTTGGTCTATCAAGAGGTTCCAGCTCACGTCGAGAGCTGATGATAGCTGAGTTTTCCTCTACTTCGGTGCCCAATCAGTTCTCGAATTTAGTGACTGGAATGCAAGAGAATGTCACCACTTCACTTCAAACAGTAAACCTCTCCCTCCAGACTGACAACTCAACCCTTCAGACCGTCGCTTAGAGCATTCTTGTTATGACTGATGTTTTCAAAAAGGGAAATGTAGAATGGCGAGAAGATCGCAAGGAAGATAAGGAATGGAGAAGAAAAATAGAGGAGGAGGCAAACAAAAGACTGGGACTACAAGAAGAGAAGGTGGAGAGAAGGAGAAAAAGAGAAGATGAAGAAGTTGAAAGGCGCCGGTTGAGCGACCAGAGGGAAGAAGAGCGCATAACTGAGAAGAAAAAGAAGAAAGAAAAGAAATCTTCAGCTTCAATGTCTCACAAGCAAGATCAGCCACCACCTCAACCACAGCCATAAATTAGTTTTTGTATATTTAGTCAGTGAAATTTGTTTTTACATTGTCTGTGCTCAAATTTCCTTATCCTTGTACAATGTAAACTGATATCAATGAATAATAACTAACTGAATATCCTTTGAATGACAATATCATGTTGTCTCAAAGAGACCAAATGTTTAAATTTCTAAGCTATAAATGGGCATGCACAAGTTCAAAGTGTGATAAGTTGTCAGTTATTACTTGTTTGCACTATGGTCTTTATTATTTATGAAAACAAGTTTTAACACTTGTAAATTTTTTTTGGGACCTCAATCCTATTAGAAGGTAAGAATATTATGTTAAGGGGGAAGTCACTATAACTCCCTTCCCATCTTCTCACCACTATATGGTTTAGACATCATAAAAAGGGGGGAAATTGTTAGGAATAATGTTATTTTGATGATGAGAAACACCATTAGTTTAGGATCAATAGATTACATGTAATCATGTAATAGATTTATCCTTGTAATATTATAGATCCTGAAGAGCTGAAGACCATAGTTGTGGAAACACATCTACGAGGAAAAACAACTGACTGCAAACAACTTGTAACTAAAGGAAAGCACAACTAAAGGAAATTCCAGCTGTGAGAATGATCAGCAGCGAAGAACATAGCTGAGCTAACAGTTCATCTTCAGATTGATCAGCTGAGTGAGCAAAAAGAATAGAAGTTCCGAAATTTGACTAAAGATTAGTTAGCTATCATTTCAAGATAAAGACAAGGAGAAAATTGACAAATAAGAACCTTAACAAGTCAGTTGTCTCTTGTAACGGCTGAATCTTAAAAAGGAACATCTGAAGTGATAAGACATGTAGTCAGAGCTGACCTACCCCAGAAAAGAAGTCAGCCACTCCGGATAATAACTTAATCAAAGATCCAGCAGACAAAGATGTGATAAAGTTGATTGGGAGTACACCGACGACTACCTTTTTCAAACTAGATTTTGAGGGATTTGTCTGTTTGAGACAACAACTAGAATTCAAACCCCTCACATACAAATAAAGAGAACCAACCATGAAGAACGAGTTACTGACTTGCATTCTTGCGCTCAAGCTCTGTCTGAACTCTCTGCAATTCTAAGCCATCTTTCGAGTTCTTACTTGAGACTTTTCTCCAGTGGTCCAAAGCTCTTAGCTAAGGACACTGAGACGTTATTTGATAAATTATTTATCAAAGAACCAATCACTCAATCCATTCATGTTCTTGAAGAGAACTCAAATTTTCGAACCCTATTGATCAAGAAGCATAGGAGTTTTCGGTAAAGCTTCTACGATCAGTTGTGCCTGCAACCGAAAAAGACAAAGGACTCTGTTTCAGAAGAATCCTAGCTGTAAACTGTGTTAACTCACCATGTATAACAAAGATTAGTGGATTCCCTTCACCTGAAGGAAGAGAGGACGTAAGATTGTTTTAATCGGAACCTCTATAATATCCGTCTTTTTACTGCTTTGATTAATTTTTGTCTAAGAGTTTGAAATCCAGCTACCTCTTAAGTAGCTGGAGTATAGCTAAAACAAACGTATAAGCCTACTCGACTAAACAAACATTTCAATATCCCAACTGACTTGTAAATAAGTCAGTTGAGATTAAGTTTGGGTTTTCCATTTCAGCAACTGATTTCTTAGTAATGCTTCCGGATAAGTATCTATCACTGATTTGGGACCAATAACCTTTCGTATAACTCATTCTACAAATATATATATTATAATTTGAATGGATAATGAATAAATTAAAAGGAAAAGAAAGTGATGTTAATGATGTAATATTTTTATGAATAGATAATGAATAAAATAAAAGGAAAAGAAAATGTTGTTGATGATGTGATGTTTTTTGAAAGGAAAGTAACAAATGTGTAATTTTTGCCAACTATTCTCATTTAGACACGACAACTCATTCAGAATTATACATATTTTTATTTAAAACTAATGATGCAATATTTTTCATAAATATAAATTTATACTCATATGCATTTGGTGTGTTGGTTTAAAAATATATTTAATTTAATTTTTGTCCATCAACATTATTAATGTGTTATAGTATAGACTATAGTTGTCAATGATACATCACATTATATGTATAAATGAATTTAACAAAATATAAAGAGTAAAACAAACCAAGAAAACTTGTAAAATTAAGAATTTGACGTAAAAATTAGCTCAACATAAATGACATAAAATAAAATAAAAACTATGTCTTTGTTCAACGAAATTAGTAAATAAAATTAATTGAAACAAGTTAAATAAAATATTTTTAGGGTTAAGTGACAATATAGTTTTGTTGAGCTTTTTATTAATATTTATTGTAAAAAGACACATTATAATACAAATAAATTGGTCAATAAAATAAAAGAAAAGAAAATAGTGCAGATGATGTGATATTTTTTATGAGTATTGTAGGCTTGCTATAGAGTTCGATGCATATATTTACATTGTTTTTAAACAAATCCACATTGTTTGATGCTTGATGTGTTTATGAATTTCGATTATGTTCTGCGTTAATTTTTATTGGTAATGGTGGACACATTTTTCACTCTTATCGGCATATTGTTGTTGGGGATTTTCACATTAATTGAAGCGTGAGGAACATCTTTCCCTCTATAGATGTGATATCATCGGCACATTCAGTATATACTTGACTGCAAATAATTACGAAATGTTATAAAATAAATTAAAATAAAAAATGTCCTTCCATTCTATGAATATGCCTATCGTGCAAGCTAAAATGCCCAAACACCTCGTCAACTCATGTATTAAAATTATATGTAAATATCCTTAAAATATGACGCAATATCATACGCGCTACAATGAACCTCATCTATAGATCTGGCTTGATCAACGGCTAGCATTAATCCTCTATTTTTATCATTCATTATGCAGTCCGCCCTTTTGTGTTATGCAGAAATTCAATTTGATATTATGCAATAATAACATATAATACTATGTAAAATATATGAAGTGATGGTTTGCGGTTTAGTTTTACATAATGTTATTTGTTATTACTGCATAATATCAAATTGAATTTCTGCATAACACATAAGGGCGGACTGCATAATGAAAGGTAAAAATACGGAATTAATGCTAGCCTTTGATTAAGCCAGATCTACGGACGAGAATATATTATTTGTTATTATTGCATAGTAACAAATTGAATTTGTGCATAACACATAAGGGCGAACTATATAACAAATGGTAAAAACATGGGATTAATGCTAGCCGTTGATCAAGCCAAATCTGTTGATGAGATTCATTAATATTTATCACACCAAATGTAATTTTTCATTTAATCATGACTCTCTCTCTCTATATATATATATAAAGGCAGAAATGCCAAAAGAAAAAAAATGTATGGCTGCCACGTGACATTTAATGGTCACGTCAACAAAGAATTTAACATCGTTGCCTAGTCGGAATAGAATTGCATAGCGAAATATACTTTGTTATAGAATCACATAAAGGAAAATGTTCGGGATATGATTGCCTAATTGGTAATACTTTGGGATAGAATTGCATGTTTTCCCTTCATGGATGTATAATTCTATATAAATTTGATAGGAGCAGGTAGGGATGTTAATCAGGCCAACCCATCGGATTTCGGGCCGACTCATTCAAGTTGTGGGCTATTTCGGTTCAAGTTAATTTGGATTGCAATTTTTTTCGTGTTGAACCTAACCCAACTTGTTGGCTTTTGGGCTAGCTCGTCATGCTAACAAGTAAAATAAAAAATAAAAAAGTAAAACGATTTTACAAGAATAAATGTTAAGCATCACCCAAATAAAATCAACAATATTTGCATACAATAAAATATTAAATCATAGGTTTTTTTAAAAAAAAAAAAAAGAAACACAAAAGGCAAAATACATTATTGTTTAGAAATCTAAATAATGAAATAAATTTAACAACATTCAAAACTTTTTTCTCCCATCATTATTTTCATCTTCTATATATTGAGCATTTGTAAAAATGTAATAACCCTTGAAAATTTAAACATTGTGTATCTTATATGTCATGACATTATACGTTTCAAAGATATTTAATTAGGATAGTAATAATAGTAATTTCAATTATTTTTTTTCTAATTTTTAGTTTTGTTGGATATTTTACCGCTTGGAGAAAACTTAGTACCAATCTCTATAATCAATTATTTAGAGCTAAACTTTAAGGTTATTGCGATTCAATTGATATTAGCCCAAAGGGCAAAAAAAATGGGCACACAATGAGACCATCGTGTTTCGGTAAAATAATTCTTCTAATCTGCCACCTTATCACACCATGGATCATCCGAGTGCCATTTAGCACATATGTATGTAAATAATTATCATAATCCCATTGAGTAATAAAATCATTATATGTAATGATCAACCTAAATACTAAATAACACACGTCTCATGCGTATATATACGCATACACTGACGCGCAAACCAGGTATATTTTGTATATATACACTTAATTTTAAATTTTTGTTTCCTTGCAAACTAAATGGGAGCCATTTGTCATCATGCGCATCACCTCCCCATTTC
>AYJT01015949.1:0-10861 GCA_001278415.1 Ocimum tenuiflorum | reverse complement strand
GTTTTTAGGTGAAAATAGGTGAAAAATTAGCGAAGTGTGAAGCTGTGAGAGAATTGACTCTATCAAGACACGATCGACCAGATCAAAAGTGTTGATCAAGGGCAAACCATTCCAGAGAATTTTAGAATTTGGAACGAGTTGGAGGAGAGCCTGATCGACCCAATCAGATGTCAATCGACTCAATCGTGACCATCGATCAGGATGTCAATCAGGCTAGAACAGCATTTCAGGGAGTTTTGAAGTTTTCGAGATTTTGACTTAGTGTAAAGCTCGATCGATTCAGTTGAGTATCTGATCGATTCGATCACGTTCTATGATTTTCTTAAAATTTTCTAGAATTTATAGAATTGCCCTGTTTAGTCCCTATCACATCTTAGCCTATAAATACCTCATATGGATGACCTATTTGAAGTTTAACCACTATTGCTAAAGAGTTCAGATTGGAGAACACATCCGAGAGCTCACAGTGAAAGATTGAAGATTCAGAGTCATAGATCCTGATTTTTTCTATATTTTTCTATGTTTTGCTTTGATTTTCATAATCTGATGTTGTCGGGGTCAACTATGTTTTCTGGCTAGAGTTATTTTATGATTCAAGGAATTGAAACTACTATGGATAGTTTGAGTTTTTAATAGAGTTTTCATTTTTCCATCTTCTCGCATTGTTTCTGAATTCCGTCGAGCTTGATTTAATTTGTGGATGGGCTGATCAACTGTTTGTAATACATGTTCATTGATTTATATTCTAGTCAGAATAAATTGAAAAATAGGAAAGCGTGAATTAAGAATACGGTAATTAACTACCCTAGTTAGGAGTTAGTTTCGTAGGAGCAAAGATCCGTAGAAATTATCAAGAATCAGATTGGTTAGATGCCCTAGTCAGGATTTAATTGCAATCTTATTTCCATGTTCTGTTGTTGTACCCTAATCAAGACAACTTAGAACAACTTAACTGATGTTTCACTTGTGATTAGATTAAATAAGGTTAGGTTAACTTTATTAAAACTTGAATGAACATAGCAGGAGTAGAATGCCCAGAGTCTGATATTTGTTTTATTGATTTCTCTACAATTTTTGATTTAATTTGCTAGCATTTAATTTCTGTCTTAGTTAAATTTAGTCTAATAAACCAACTAAAAACCCTTGTCTTGTCTAAGTCAGTAGTGAGGTGTCTAGGTTTTACTACAGATTAATTAAACTTCATAAGTACTCAATAGATTCGATATTCAAAGTTTGGTTGTATATTTCATTGCTATCATATTCGAGGCAAAAATTCTTTCAATTAGCATCAAGAGCCGCAACTTGATACGCTAAGTAGAAGTTCCTGGTATGCAAACTTGCTACTATGTCGACAGTTGCTCCTGTAAGGCCAGTAGCTCTGGATAGCAATGGTTTGAACTACTCCATCTGGAAATCTGATATGAAGATCTACATCAAGTCTATTGATGAACATATGTGAGTTGCTGTGTTAGATGGATGGACTGCACCCAAAATGCTACAATGTCATCCTGAGAATTCAGCCGCTGAAATCATGGTTTTCAAACCTAAAAATCAGTGGACTCAAGATGAGTGAACTCTTTCTAACCTTAATGTCCGTGCTCTTATTGCTATTTTTGTGTTGTTGATGTTGTTTGTCTCAGGTTAATCTCAAATTGTATTGAAGCCAAAGCTGCGTGGTTGATTCTTCAAGAAAAATGTGAGGGATCGATTAGTGCTAGGAACACCAAACTAAGACTTCTTATGACAAAGTTTGAGATTTTGAGATTGCAAGAAGATGAGATGACCTTTTCTTACTATAAAAAGATCTCTGCTCTAATGAATGAAGCACAAGGACTAGGCGAGCCATTCAGCAATGCTAGGTTGGTAAGTAAGATGTTACGATCCCTTCCTGAAAGATTTAATGTTAAATTTTTTTGCGATTGAGGAAGCACGTAATTTAAACTCCCTTGAACTTGTGGAGCTTGTTAGTATTCTGACTACTTTTGAGATGCATCTTATAGAGCAAAAATATGGTTATACTGGAAAGGGAATAGCTCTACATGCTGGTAACAGTGTCCCCAACACTATCACCACCAACTCCACCAACTCACCTAACACTCTTGTTTCAGTTCCAACAATTGAAGAAGTCACAACAAATGATGACCTGCTGGATGAGGAAACACCTAACTTGGTGTTAATGACCAAGAAATTCAACCAACTGATGAGATCCATGAAGAAATCAAGTCCTCAATACAGGAAGATGAATGGTTTCCAGCACCTACTCCAACACTATCAATCCGTTCATGAAGATCATCAGAAAAGAGTTATAAGAAGAAAGAAAGTAACATGTCATTATCAGAACCTAGGAACTATGACAATGACATGTGACCGAGTGCCCAACAGTCTTGAGAAAAAAAAAAACTCAACTTCAACATCACTCTAAGTGACGATCCTGAGTCTGAAAGTAAGAAATATGACAACATCATATTCCTAGAAAAGATGAGGAGTTAGAATATTATGATACAAACATAATCATGGAAGAGGAAGAAAACACAGATGATGATGCCATATATGTTGATGTTACCTCAGCACTTCCTAACATTCTATCTTTTGAGAATGTTACAAACTGACATGAATTCTCTTAACTTGAAAACAATTCCACTAATGTTGTTCACGAAGACGGTCTCAAATAATCCATAAGTGCAGAATAAACTGAAACAGATTTTGAGCACGTCAATCACTACTTCAACATTGTTGATAAACAATGTAAGACCCGTGTTGAAGTACCAAGATTAAATGAGGAAAATGACGCTTTGAGAAGACAGATCATCAGAGTTGAAGTGTTACTAATATGAAGAGACAATGAAGTACAGGACCTTAAGGACAAAGTGGATAATGCTGACTCGGTTTTTGACAAAATCAATCAAGGTTAATCTAATCTTGATGAAGTGTTGTCAATTGGTCAAACAAATGGTCATGATTTATGTTATGATAAGATATGCTCAACTTTTCCAAATCTTTTTGAGTCAAAGAGAGTGTTATAAAATTTTCAAAAGACAGTACATCAACATCTAAAAATCAAAGCTAAAAGTCTTTGTTTGTCACTACTATCAAAAGGTTGGTCACATAAAACCTTTTTGTAAGCAATGAATTTCAGATGAAAAGCAAGGGATTTTAGTTTATTAACATCACAATGTTATTCAACATTATGGTATAGAAAAATGTGTGGTTGCCTATACTTCTCTTAAAACAAATGTTTCTAGAAACTAGTATTTCGATAGTGAATGTTCTAGATATATGACGGGTGATAAAACATGTTTGACCAATTTCACTCTAGTTTGTGGTGGGAGTGTCACTTATGAAGGAGGAGCTAAAGGTAAGATAGTCAGAAAAGGTATTTTAAATGTTCCTGGATTTCCAAAACTCCATCAACAGCTGTATGTTGAAGGATTAAGTGCTAATCTAATTAGCATAAGTCAGTTGTGTGATGATGGTCTATATGTCAAGTTTGAGAAGAATACATGTTAGGTGTTTGATAACTCTAACAATTGTATGATGTTTGGTAGTAGATCTGCAGATAATTGTTATCAAACAGGTAACTCTGGAAAGTTCTTGATATCTAAGCCGAATGAGACCGAGATTTGGCATAAAAAATTGGGACATGACAGTGTTAGAAATATGAAGAAGTTGCTCCAACATAATGCTGCCAGAGAAATACCAAAACTCACATGCAATGATGAAAAGGTTTGTAATGCATGTCTGAAAGGTAAACAGACAAGAGCTATTCATCCCATTATTTATACCATTAATATCTCAAGTTTCTTTGAATTACTACATATGGATTTAATGGGACTAGTTGAAGTTGAGAATTTTAGTAGAAAAAGATATGTTCTTGTTTGTGCTGATGATTTTCCTCATTTTACTTGGGTTGAGTTTATGCATGAAAAATTTCAAACTTTTACACGATTCGAAAAACTCTATATGATGTTTCGTAAGATGTATCATGTTAATGTTATTAGGATTAGGACCGAGCATGGGAAAGAATTTGAAAATGTTGACTTCAAAAGTTTTTGTGAAAGAAAAGGAATTTCCTATGAGTTTTCTACTCGTAAAACTCCTAAGCAAAACGGGTTACCAAAAGAAAAAATCGTACTTTGCAAGAAATAGTTCGTGTTATTTTGCACTCTAAAAATCTGTCAAAGAGATTATGTAGAGAAGTGGTTAACACTGCATGCTATCTCATAAATAGAGTGTATCTCAGACCTGGATCATGAATGACTCCCTATAAGATTTTGAAACGAAAGAAGCCAAATTTGAAACGTTTGCATGTTTTTGGATGTGTGTTATATCTTGAATGACAGGGGCTACTTGACAAAGTTGGACTCGAGATGTAGCAAGGGAATCTTCTTAGGCTATTCCCAAAATAGTCGAGCCTATCATTTTTTAACCTGCAAAATAAATCGATTCAAGAATCAATCAGTGTTGTTTTTGATGACACAGGCTCTGTACAGGATAAACAGGAAGAAGATGAAGATTCAACAACATTTACAAAGGTTATTCCAGAAAGCTTACAAAGGTTATTCCAGAAAGCTCACAAAAGAAAGATGTTGAAGCGGATGTAATATTAGAATGTGACACAAAAAGCGTTGGTGATGATAACAATAGAATGTTACAAGATTCCTTAAGGAGAGATCCATCTCTCAAAACTCAGAAGAACCATCTTACTTCTCAAATTATCATAAACCCAAAGCAAGGAGTGCAAACTCACAACAAGGATCTGGTAAATTATTGAGAAATGGTAAAATTGGTTTGCATGTCCTCTGTAGGCCATGTTGTTCACTTTTCATGTTTTTTTTGTCTCAAATTGAACCGAAAAATATTAAAGAGACTTTAAAATATGATTTCTGGATGATTTCAATACAAGAGGAATTAAATCAGTTTGTCTACAATGATGTGTGGATCCTGGTTCCTAGACCAAAAGATAAAAACATCATCGTTACTAAGTGGATTTTTAAAAATAAAACTGATGAAAATGGTAATATTGTTAGAATAAGTTTAGGTTGGTTGCTCAAGGCTATACTTAGGTTGAAGGGATAGACTTTGATGAGACATTTGCTCCTGTGGCAAGATTAGAGTCTATTCGGCTCTTGATTACCATTGCTTGTGTATATAACTTCTCTCTTTGTCAAATGGATGTTAAAAGTGAATTTTTAGATGGGATATTAGAAGAGGAAGTCTATGTGGAGCAACCTAAGGGGTTTGAGGATCTACATCATCCTGACCAAGTTTTCAAACGTAAAGATAGGCTCCACGAGCTTAGTACGCTCAACTTACTGATTTTCTTCTAAAAATTGATTTTATAAAGGAAATATTGACAAACATTGTTCATCAAACATCAAAGGAAAAATATTTTAATTGCTCATATATATGTGGATGACATTGTTTTTGTGGTACAAATTCTGAGATGGTTGATGAGTTTGTGAAAAGTATGTCTGATACTTTTAAGATGAGTATAGTATGAGAAATAAACTATTTCTTGGGATTGCAAATCAAAAAATCCAAGAATGAAGTTTTTATTTCCCAAAGTATGCGAAGAATCTGATAAAAAAGTTTAGCTTGGAGTCAACCAAACACATGAAAACTCCCATGGGGACAAGTGACAAGTTGAGCAAGGATAAAGCTGGTGCTAGTGTTAACCCAACATTGTACAGGAGTATGATTTGAAGCCTATTGTATCTCACAACCAGCATGCCAAATATCTTATTCAATGTTGGGAAACAATGCTGGGGAATAATTCGCTATGTTTCAGGAACTACTAACATGGGAATGTTATACACAAAAGGCACTAACACTAACATTGTTGGTTATAGTGATGCTGACTGAACAGGTGATGCGGATGATAGGAAAGCTCAAGTGGAGGATGCTTGATGTTGGGGAACAATGTTGTCTCATGGACAAGTAAGAAACAGAATTGTGTTTCACTTTCAACTGCTGAATCAGAATATGTTGCAGTAGCTAGTAGTTGCTCATAACTTCTCTTGCTCAGACAAACATTAGATAATTATGGCGTGAGACCAGAAATACTTACTCTTTTTTGTGATAATGCAAGTGCTATTAAAATTGCCAAAAATCTGGTTCAACACTTACCAAACATATTGATATCTGACATCATTTTATTAGGGATTAGTTGAAAAAGATTGATTTCTTTAAAGTTTGTCCCAACCTAAAACCAACTTGCGGATATCTTTACCAAAGCTTTGGATTTTGAGAGATTCTCTTTCCATAGGAAATCTCTCGGAATGTGTATTATTGAATAAATTCGTGTCAAAAGGATGTTGATCTTGTATATATGTGTGTCAGATCAACATTCCACTGTTAGTCAGCTTATTTTGTTACTGTTGGAAGGGGCTGGATGTCAATAATATTTTTTAAAGTGTTTTTACACGCTATCATATAGATGTTATAAGACTGTGGGCACAATGTGAGGCCCTTAAGTCATAAGATTCTATATGATTAATACACATACGATTATCACATCAAAAGTATTATAGACATTATGTTGTTAATAACGATGTCTATGTGGAAAAATCAAAGTGGTAAGATAATATGTGAGTTAGTTAATAGAGCTTGTGCTAAATAACCAGGCGTGTAGCATTCATGATGAAACATTAGCATTTTCTAAAGGCACAAGTGTTTATTAACAAATTTCTGATAACACTGTGGATATAACATCATAATGTTATCTACCTCTGAACACTTTTGATGAAATATACTGACTTAGTTTATTTAAATTCTGTCATTTAAATTCAGTTGTTTTAATTCAGTATTTTTATATTTGAATAAAGTATGAAATGGTTGAGGGGAAGATTTTCTCGTAAGGTTTGTTATTGATATTTACTTTAATCCTATCATATCCTAACATACTTTCTCTCAAAAATTGATGTGGGAACATAGTTGAGGATAGAGTGTTGAACTAATTTCCAGATTTTTCAGCACATGTTGATATGATATAATCGGTATTGTTACAAAACCCATTATTTATATTCTCCTCTCTTCCTTGAAACCTATGCACTCTCACTCTCTCTTCTTCTCGAAGTTATGTTTCAATAATGATGGACGAAACACCGAAGAAATTGGAGTTTGTGATGTTAATGGAAGTTCTCAAATCCCTTGAGAATATTCAACAACTTCGGCTACTGTTGGATTCCTACGCTCCTGCAACAACAACGTCAATGTCTCAACCTTCTGCTCTCATGTCTCAAACTCCGTCCATCTCAATTCCACCGCCGGTAATTGTTCCTCCACCGATCTCTAAAACACAACTTCTTACTCGAGAATCCACATCAGAACCACCAAAACTCTCATCTTCTCAAAAATTGCAACCAACATCTTCGAAAATTTTGCCTTCAAAATAACCATAAAAAATAATGGATTTTTGAAGACACACTAAAAAAGGAGGAGAAGACTCATGCGGAGATTTGAAAGAAGAAGCACAAATGGAAGGATTTCCAGAGGTCACTCAAGGATGTTCCTGATGACACCAAATATCCTGAGGAGACATCTCATATGGACCAAGGTGAACCAGCACATGTTAGTGACATCGATGAGTCCGCGTCAGATGAGGATTATAAAATTGTTCCTACTGAGAAGAGTAATTCTGAGCATGAAGAGGCAGAACAGGAATAAACATCATTCAAGTCTCATAAAAAGAGAAATGAGAAGGTTGATGATAAGTCCTCAACTAACTTGTTCAAGGAAATCAAGGGCAAAGGCAAGGGATCCAAACCTCAAAGTATGCCACAAAAACGAAAGCGGGCTGATACTCCACTTCCAAAACCTTCTAAGTCAAAAGCAAAATCCGACAAAGTAAGGAAGGTTCAACATCAGGATGTTACTGCATCAGATTCCACACTACCAACACCATCTCAAATTCTCGATGATGAAGATGACAATGACATCGAGGTAACAAAACCCTATAATTCTGAATTCTACGTTTACACAAACAAGAGTAATAAGAAGCAACTGTCATCTAGGGAATTTAGAAATGAAAAGGTGGTAGATGGTCCTTTCTTTCAAAAATATGGTCTTGACGTTTTGCTTCAAAAATGTGGTCTCTGGTTTTTTGTGGCTAAGGTTAGAGACTTTCAATCTTCCTTGGTGTTGGATTTTTTTACAAATATGTTTAAAAAGGAATCATTTCTCCTTGGGTGTAAGAAATTCGGGAAATCATTTGTTAATGAGAAGGTTGTTTGGTTTGAACCCCAATTTGTTAACTCTTTGTTTGGTCTACCTAATCCTAGTAGTGTTCCTTTGAGTGGTAAATAAGATGATAGGATGCTAAAGATTATTACCGGGGGAAAGATGAAGTTGTGGACTGCAAAGTTTCCTGCATCAAGTCTAACATGTATGTATAAGGTGTTGCATAAAATTGTTGTTTTTAACTGGTTCCCAAGTAAGAATGTTACAGTTTGACTCGAGAACAAGCCGAATTTATCTATCGTGTGGGAAGTGGCTTACCATTCAATTTCGGGCAAGTAATGTTCTCTCAAATTTTGAAGGCCATGCACATGATAGATCGCAACATCCTTCCTTATCCCAATCTGATTTACTCCTTGCTCCTTAAGCAAGGTGTTTCACCTACTGATGATGCTTCTACATCTAAAGAAGGACTTCTCTCGTTTGAGAAGTTGGTATTGGCTCCGGGTGATCGACTGTAGGATCTTCCTCATTCAAATTTCTAACAGGACATTCAGGACGTTGCCGAGGTGATTGATTGACATCAGCAAGAACATCATCCCAGACTCGGCTTAATGTTGATGTCAGTGCCCAACTATAGATTGTTATCACCAAGATGGAAGGGTACTTAAAGCAGTTCGAGACCCTGCTGCCAGAGCTGAAGAGGATTAAGAACTATATCCTTCCTCCAAACATTCAGGGGGAGTAGCAATTACAGATGTTGCAGCCTTGGGTCCAGATGATGATGTTCTGTTTAACTTTTCTTATGTTTATCTAAAGGATTTGCTAAGACAATGTAGGCTATGTTTTGAATTGATTGTTTTATTCTGTTTGGGTTATGTTTGAGTTGGCATCTGACCAAACTCTACATACTGGTTTTTTCTAAGATATTTCGGTATGGTGGTTTATCCATATCTGTTTTGCAATTATGCTATTTGATATGTTATGCAGATATGATTAGTTATTTATGGATGATATATGAGTTATTGTATACTGGAAGTTATTGTCTTGCAGGCTCGAATTTTCGAATGAAAGTCGTGGCTTTCAGCCAACTTTCTAATGTTGAAATATTTTGGAATGTATGCAGGTTGGATAAGCTTAAGGGGGAGATTTTTAGATTCAGGATGTTACCAACATTGACAGTTTGAGTAACATTCTGATGTTAAACTGTTTCCTATTTTTACTCGAGTTTGTTTAATCTTATCCTTTTAACTTATTTTATATTACAACTTGTTTTGGTATTTTATATTGTTAAATTATCAGGAATAAGTCGTGTGGATATGCATTATCTTCGAGATTATTTTAAATGGCTTAACGATAAGAAATATCCATGTTAGTTGTTTTTTTTTTGTGGAACTAACTTATCTCTTAGTTTATCTTTAACGTCACATATTCTTTTGGTTGTTTTCTTGTTACTAAATAAGTGTAGGTCGTGCACAAGGTAGTGGGCACTTAGAAGAACAAGGGACAAGGTTGTTTATGCACGTTGGAGGAAGTGGGAGCCGTTGCAACATCAAGTGAGAGTTGTTGCAAAATCACTTTCTACCAAGTATAAATAAAGTTTGTCTTGGCCGTTTGAAATAGGGAGATTAGAATGCATTTTAAACATAAACAAAATTTCATACTTGTCTAGTCTTTCTACTCTTTGTAGCTATCGTATGATAATTTATATTTGATATATTGTCTATGTAAATAATAGATTGTTCAAGTGTAGGTAGCTTGAGCAATATATTTTATTTAGTGTTTGGGTTGAGCTGTGTAAGAATCACTTTTTACATATTGAAATCGTTTAGCCCTGAGGCACTCTCAAATATTTATACTTGAAAAAAAAATTATTCTCGTGTGTTCTTGAAAATCCATTGCATGTTAGTCATTGGTGTTGACTTACATCTTCGTGTTAGTAGCATTCTAGGCATAAATTATTTCAATTTGAAAAACAAGCATGTACTAGCTGCGATAGTCTAGCACACAAGCTGATGCCTTCCGCCATTTTTCCCAAGGAGATGTTGACGAATCGGTTTTCTTCCCTTTTTTCATAATAAAAACTGGAGTTGGGGCTTATATTTTTAGGGGATTATATTTATAATTCCTTTTTACTCCTTATAACCCCCAAAATTAATTTAAACATACATTAATTTACTTCTTATAACCCCAAAATTATATTATGTTGGACATTTTTACCCTCCCTAAGCATACTCCTCAATATATATTTTTAATTTAACAACCCCCAATATTTAAAGCTAGCATACAAAATTTTTACAGTAACCGCCCTACCCCCTTTGGACACAGATTTGTAGCCTCCTCTATCGGTGAGATATCCTATTGCAACTCTCAATATATAGCGGATAAAGAATCTTGAGAGGGCTAAAACAAACATGAAAGGGGAGGTGTATGAGAGAGTTACCAACTCAGAAGTTGATATTCTTAATCTACAGTCTATTGGATTGCTCATGAGTACGAATTCCCATTTCGGCAAGTCTTGCAGGCTGGCTTCCTCACTCTCCCTTTCAAGAAAATCATCAATCGTGACTCCAACGAAACATCAGAATAAGGCCCACAACCTTGCATAGAATGGATTCCAACTCGGAAGAATTGAGGGCCACCCTCCCCTTACAGAGCTGGTCCTATGCCGTGGATCTAGCGGGAG
>AYJT01015943.1:0-12862 GCA_001278415.1 Ocimum tenuiflorum | reverse complement strand
GGCTTGCCTCGATTCCGAAGTTAAATACGGATTCGAGAACACCCGGGGCTTGCCTTGAGCCTAAAGTTAAATATGGTTTCGACAACAACTGGGCTTGCCTCGAGCCCGAAGATGAAACATGGGTCGATCAACACACGAGGCTCGCCTCAAGCCCAAAGATAAAGCATTGGTCGGACAACACTCGGGGCTCGTCTCGAGCTCGAAGATGAAGCATGGGTCGAACAACACCGGAGCTCGCCTCGAGCCCGAAGATGAAGCATGGGTCAAACAAATAGTACATGCACAACAGATACAAATGGATTTTTTTTATCAGATATTCACACACCAAAGGTCTTAAGTGGGCTTAAGTGTTCAGGTGTACTGAATCACGAGCTATCTTTGAAAGTAGGAATTCCAGTTATGTTATTGAGAAATAATGATCATGCAAATGGTTTGTGCAATGGTACAAGATTGGTTATTACAAAACTCAGCAGCCATGTAGTCGAAGCTGAAGTTATCACAGGCCAAAATGCAGGTAACAAGATATTGATACCAAGATTGTCTTTGACGCCATCAGATCCACGATTACCGTTCAAGTTTCAACGAAGACAGTTTATGTTGATAATTTCATATGCAATGACAATTAATAAAAGCCAAGGTCAATCTTTGAAATGAGTTGGATTGTTTTTGAAGACTCCTGTTTTTAGCCATGGTCAACTTTGCGTTGCGCTTTCTCGAGTTACATGTCGTAGTGGTCTCAAAGTTTTAATTGACAAATCTGACGATGTTGAGGCAACATCCGCTACAGATATTGTGTATAAAGAAGTGTTTCAAAATTTGTAATGTAGAAGATACATTTTCTTTTATATCAGCATCGACGTTTCATTAATATAAATGCATTTGTTAATTATCCTTTTTCGTGATTTACGTCTCTTTATTACAAATTGTTCTTACAATATATGATGTACGTGCAACACATGGGTTGATTACTAGTATATTGAATTAAATTAAAAATTTTAAATTAATATATTTTTTAATTAAATTAAACTAATTGAAATAAATAATTTATTGAATTAATTTATGTTGAATAAACTAAATTAAATATAAATAATTTAGAAATTAAGATTTTATAATTATTATTACCTACTAATTTTGTTTATTTATTATAAGTTCTTGATTTCTTATTTTATTTATTATTTAATTTGATTTATTCAACATTAACTTTTTTATACACTTAATTATAAATTTAATCAACATTAACTAAATTTTTAAACAACTAATCTATTTAATTAGTTAATGTTGAATAAATAAAATTAAAAAATAAATAAAATAAGATATCAAAAACTTATAACAAATAAACAAAATTAGTAGATTATAATAATTATAAAACCTTAATTTCTAAACTATTTATATTTAGTTTAATTTATTCAACATAAATTAATTCATTGAATTATTTATTTCAATTAGTTTAATTTAATTATAAAAATACATTAATTTCAAATTTTTGATTTAATTTAATATATTACTTTAACTTAATTAATTTATATATATATTTTTTATTAATGTATTTATTAACACATATTGTTAGACCAAAAAAAATGAATAAATAAATAAACTAACATAAATAATATATTCTAACAAGTAAAGGGATTCAAACTTGTAACCTATCACACAACTTGAGCATTACTTACCATTAAACTAAAGACAGGAGGTGTGGAAAAGATGAGTTTGAATAGCACATATTCGGACCCTTGTATAATAATAATAAAATAAAAGAAATTGTCTTAGGGGTATTCGAACCCTTTGCTATATCAGCAAGGTTCGAATATCCCTATATCGAAATGGCTATATGTTTCAACATTTTTTATTTCCCAAATTTATGCGTCCACACTTTCAATTTTAAGGTTAAAAATTTCTTTCTTCCACAAGTTTAATTGGTACAGTGGAAGAAATATAGTTGACCGAAAGGTTATTATGCTTTAAATTACCTCCACAAAAGGAAAAAAAACATATATAGAAAAAAAGAGAGATAATATGAAAAAACAAGAATTGTGAAATGGTTAAGGAATAAGAGTAAAAGTGACTGAGTAACATGAGTTAAAAAGAGTGAAGTATAGGCGTAATATGTATTTTTTTTTTTTTATCTTTATTAGGAATAGGTGGGTGGTATAGTCACTTAGTCAGAAACATCATGCCTAACACTATATAAGCCCGTTACAACCGTACAAAGATTTTTGTGATCTTAGAGTTGAATCCACTTTTGAACCTTGGAGAGAATAGATAAGAGAAAAAATATACATCGTTCTTGTTTGATCTCGATGACGAGTGTAAACACGGTCCTTTCTATTTCTTGACTATGGCGTGTGAACTTGTATTTATCTAGTGAGGCAGATTCCAAAGAGCTTGGTTTACTTAGAAATATGATTTAATTGATTTTTGATTTGAATTTCATATTTGGATTAATTGCTTGGATTCGAGATGTTTCTAAAAGATGTTGAGTTATTGTAGTTTGATTCTTTTATTGACCGAGGACGATCAATCGTTCAAGTTTGGAAGGATGATAATCGGTCATTTTGCATGTGTTTTAGTGTTGTTTTGTTATCGTTTGAGTCTGTTGTTATGTCATTTTTAAGCTTTTATCGTGTTGTTGTGTTTGTTTGATATTTTTTCTCCTGTTTTCTATGTTTTACAGGTTTTCAGGTACAAATGGAGCAGTTTCGGTCAATCCAAGTGAAAATGGAAAGAATTGTCTAAGACAAGGAAATGTTCGGGTGGACTGGACTGACTAGTTGCCCGTCTTTACCGTGCAATCAACCAAAATCATCACAAGGAAATTCTTGGGTCTGACTGGTCAGTCCAGTTGCCTAACTCCTCAGTACAGTCGACCAGTCCATCACCTCAGAAACACTCGCGTCGACTACAAAGGAAATCGAGCACCGGTGGGGAAGAGTCGAGCTGGGCAGTCGATCCATTATCCCGTGCAGTCGATCGACTGCCATGTTTTTACAGGCTTTCTGGCCCAGACGCGGAGTTTTGACCTAATTTTACCCCAAACCTATAAATAGGGGTGCCTGTGGCGGGATTTAGAGCTTTTTATCTTAGGTTTAGTTTATATTTCACTTTTACACGCTTTCTGGCTTAAATTTATCTTGTTTTTCGGATCGTGACACTTGTATAACTCGATTTTCATAGCTTTCATCTACTTTTTTGTAAGTTCATTTAATTTGCTTCCTTAGAAACATTATAGGAATTCTTGTCTTTAAATTCATGAGTATGTTAATGCTTTCATTCATCGCTTTCTCCCTTCTTGCTTTGATTATTGCTTTAATTATGAGTAGCTAAACCCGTTCGTGGGGTTCTAAGATTAATATTGTGAATAACGATTGATGATCGATGAATTGAATATTAATTTTCAACGAATCTTGAAGCTTTCAAACCCTTGGTTCTTTCTTCCATTGATTCAATCAAAAATTGTTTTCAATGAGTTCACAATTAATGTTCTTTAACCAAAAGTTTGAGGTGTTAATGGATTGAAATTTTGAAAATGATTAATTGGAGTACATTAGGTTCAAAACAATTGATTGGAAATGATGTTCGATCTTTTGGGGGTTTTCATTTACTACTTATATTCAAAAGATGAAAAAGGGTTTTTGAGAATCTACTCCATTTATTAACTCAAAAAGTGTGTTTGGTAATTTTGCAAATCATATTATTCTCGATTTCATTGGTAATTGATTTCTCTTTATTAATCCGTGATTTGTATTTACGACTTGATCCTAGAACCTTATTAGTTTTAATAGTTGTTAGTTTTCGTTAATTATTGTCTAGATAAAAACCAATGTCCTATTTGATCGACTAGACAATAGGGCTACTGATAACAAATTAGTACTCGACGATATTTCTTTACATCTAGTCCCTGAGGATCGTTATTTTATTATTGCGACCCGTGTCTCCATGAGAAAAAATGCGTATCAGGAGGATGTGTTTATTTCGAAGTTGTGCACCCTGGAGTGCCAACTAAAGAGGATCCTCAAGTGCAACATAAACTGTATGCAAAATGGATAAAGTCAAATAATATGGTCAAGTGTTATATGATGTTGTCGATGTCCAAGGCTTTGCAATTGCAGTTCTAGCATATCGAGGATGCCGTCGAGATTATGAATTATGTCACTTCTCAGTTTGGCATTGCGGAAAGGACTGGCCGTTTTAATCTTATGAAAGAGATCATAAGTAAGAAAATGGTCGAGGGGAGCTTGGTGCAAGAGCATGTGAATATGATGATCCATTTGATGGATCAACTCACATTGCTTGGAGGAGGTATCGACAAAGAAGCAAAGGTCGATATCATACTCCACTCGCTCCTAAAGTCTTCTGAAGGCTTCAAACTCAATGCAGTTTTGTCTAAGAGGGACTTCACTTTGAGTGAACTCTTTAATGAGCTAGTTACTATTGAGGGAGTCATGCTTCTCAATGCACAAGCGTTGTCTTCTGCTAGGAACGATTCTTCTGCACCGAAAGGTAAGAAGAAGCAAAGTTCTAAGAGCAAGAAGAATAAGGCAAATAGTGAGAGCAATAGTGTGGCCCTTCTGGTGGGGTTTAAAAACCCAAGGAGAAGGGAAAGTGCTTCAGATGCGGCAACGGAGGGCATCGGAAGAGTAATTGTCCAATGCTAAAAGTAAAAGACTGAAGTACATCATTTATATTTGTGACTGAGACATGTTTAATTTATTGTTCTACTCATACGCAGGTAGTGGATTCAGGGGCAACTAATCGTGTTTGTTACACGATGAAGGGATTCAGGCCGACTAAACAGCTGAATTATGATGAGGTTCGAGTTTCCATGGGCGACACGAGTAGGGTGACGGTCAAGGCTATTGGAGATGTTTCTTTATACATTTTTAATTCTGTTTTAGTATTGAAATATGTTTTATACGCGCCGAGTTTTAGGTGGAACCTTATTTTTGTTTCTAAACTGATTGATAATGGATATTATGTCGTTTTTTATAGTGGTTTATCTATCATGAAAAATGACAATGTTATCTTTCGTACTGTCTTGAGTGGTCCCCTATATACTATTACTTATATGCATGATGCATCAATTAATGTTAGCATGTAAACATCTACGAAGGGAAAACTATCTTCTCAAGAAGATCAAACACAATTGTCACACCTAAGACTAGGTCACATTAGTTTGAATAGGATCCAAAGACTTGTAAGTGGCGGCGTCTTGGAGCAATTCAAGCCTGTTATTACACGAGTCTGCAAATCCTGTTTGGAGGGGAAAATGACGACCAGGTCTTTTAAGGCAAAGGGTCATAGGGCCAATGATGTGCTGGAAATGATCCATTCTGACTGTGTGGATCGATATCTACTCAAGCTCGTGGAAGTTACGAGTACTTCATCACTTTCATTAATGATTACTTGAGATTTGTGTACGTTTACCTGCTTCGCCACAAGTACGAGTGCTTTGAGAAATTCAAAGAATTCAAGGCAGAAGTGGAAAACAAGCTAAGAAAATGTATCAAGTCACTACGATTTGTTCGTGGTGGCGATTACCTCGGAGGTAAGTGTAGGGAATACTTGTCAGAAGTTGGGATTATATCCCAATTAACTATACCCGATACCCCACGACAGAATGGTGTAGCTGAGAGGAGGGATATGACTCTCTTAGAGATGGTGCGCTCAATGATGAGTTATGCAACGTTGGTTGTTTTGTTTTGGGGATATGCCTTTGAAATAATAGTTTACTTGCTGAACCTTATGCCCTCCAAGTCAGTTCCTAAAACACTTGTCGAATTCTGGCTAGGGCAAAAGCCCAACGAGTAAGACAACACGTCGTTCCCGAACCATGAGAAGCAAATCATATGATAGAGCTTATTATTTGTGGGAGGAATTTGTTTCACTTCAATGGGACAAATACCGTGGAGTGGAGAAAAATCTTAACTATGTTCTGGAAAAGTGGAGGAAATTGCAAGAATGGATGGTGGAAAAATGGATGTTGAGGTAGCTTATAAGATTATGGAGATACTTCCAAAATTTATGGATAAAGTGGAGAAAGAACTCTTTGATTGGTATTATACTTTCGAAGAAGGAGTTGGGTCGGTGTTTGACGTACAACATTTTCTAGATGGCCTTCTCTCGTGGTGCCATGGCCAAATCTATGGAGAGGATCACGATGATGAGGGCCATTAAGCGAATGCAATTTATCCGGACCATTGACGATGATTTAGTCTATTATATTTCCTATATTTGTTCCACTCAGTTAATAAAATTAGCAACTCTTATTTTTCTCTCGATATTTTCATCTCACGCTACTGAATTTGCTAATAGGAATCATGTCGAGCGATCGATTCGTGACAGATAGTGAATTAACATACTAGATGAACAACTCACAATGTGATAGGGAAGCTTTCTTGCAAGAGTTGGTGCATACTATACAAGAGGTTTTTCCTCGTCGAAATAATAGGAATGAACAAAAATCGATGGTAGCCCAATTCCAACAAATGGGACCACTGAAAGGAACTGAAGGGCCATTAGCAACTGAGGAATGGATCTTCGAGCTCAAGTGAATTTTTGAACTTGCAGTGATGCGGAGCAGATATCTTGTGCAAATTTTCAACTTATTGAAGATGCACGGTTGTGGTGGATACTGAGGAGAAGAAGACATGGCGCTTAAAATATGGATTGCGGTCAGAGATTGGAGGAATTTTAGCAGGACAAAGGGCAAAAACCTCATTTTCCAAGCTAGTGGAGCGAGCTCAAGCGATTGCAATTCGTTTGGATTTAGATAATCCCAAGGACAAACAATCTAGTACTTTGGAGAAAAAACATCGTGACGATGGAGACCGTGAATCTGAAAAGAAACCTAGGGTCGATGAAGGTAAATGTGACAGATCCACGCACAAACCTCTTTGCCTGTAATGTCAAAAATACCATAGGGAAGATGCTACGAGAGACAACACATACGTTTTTAGTAGCGCATGGAAGGTCATAAGTCCTAGGAATGTCCGAGGAGGTCACGAGGAGGAGGAATGTCCCAAAAGAGAGGATTCTACAAGGAAAGGGCATGCTCGAGTCTTTTAAATGAATTGTGAGGAGTAAGGTTAGAGACCTCACCTTTATATTTAATAAGATGATGTTAGTATTTAATTATATTAGCACTTTTTAGTTAAGAAGCAATTGGTTACGGCGATGTAATTTTCGAAAACCCTAATCATGGGTCCTATCAATGTAATAATTGTAATAGATATTTTTAAATGATCGTAGATTTAATTAGAATTCTCCGTTTAGATTATGATTCGATCGATTACTTCGTTCGTAATACAATGATCGAGAAATAATGAATCCCTCTCACAAACCTAGCTCGACTAGCAGGATCGTTTGAAGTGTGATAGCATGCGTAGGAAAATTGAGATATTTATTCAGTAAGGTTTTCAAATTAATTACATGTAGGTAAATACTTGTAATTCACGATTCATCGAAATAAGATTGATACTACTCGTATTCAAATATCGAGACAATGTGTACATTGCGACCTTGGAATGAGAGTAAGATATTCCCATAACAGATGTATTCCGTGCAGTGCCCGGTACGAAAATACAGTACAATATATATCTGATAAAGTGACAATTAAGTGATGTATGGGATGGAAAGATTAGCCACCAAATCTTCCCCAAATCAAGGAACTTTAGTACTAAGGGCATTAGTGATGCCCAAGTTCCCAAGCTTTATTTATTACACCTCTCATCATCACTTCTTCAATACACACACGTGTATTTCACAAATACCCCAACCAAATCCAATTGCACACAGACTACAGACATACGACACACACCATGCACACACACACATACACACTCCCCATCAACTTTCTTACATTATGTCACATGATATTTTCACCCTTCACCCAAGATCAATCCATTAAAGTTCCAAGCATGCACGTATAAGGAAGGTATTCCTACTTGTATAAATACTCCTCTACATAAACACTACACCCAAAACACCTACTACACCCCTATAAATAGAGCGGTTGGGCTTTCATTTTTCCACTATCCTATGGCAAAACTCTTGCAAAATTGTTCCTTAAACTAAGTCTTAGAGCGAAATAGAGGTAAGGAGCGAGAGCAAGCTTGTCTGATGAAGCCATAAAAATGAAGAAAACTACGGAAGAGAACTCTTGAGGAGAGGATTCAAGAAGCTGAACCTAGAAGAGCTCTAGAAAGGAAAAGGTCGAGGAAAGTTGGTATGTGAGGATGAGAGGCTAATAGACCAAGCCTGGTATTTCCTACAAAGACTAAGGTAAGAGATCTAGATCTTGATAGACTAGAACATGTGGTTAAGAATGAGATTCTAGAAGCATGCTAGGAATGTTATGAAGGATTGATAAACTTCATGAGATAAGTTGATAAATGAAGCATGAGACGACCATGAGATAAGGTTACGATGTTAATGGAAGCATGCTATTATGATTTAATAGTGATTTATGACTCGAATATATTTATGTTCGTTAGATGTAATAAGTTAGGGTAGAAATGATGATTGTATGACAAAAGAAATGCATTGGGAAGTTGTGAGAATCATTGGAATAGAATTGGATGGAAAATGATCGAAAACGGGAAAAAATAGGTGAGAGGTGAACTCTCAAGTCGACAGGAACCAAGTTGTCGCCCGAAATCAATGATCGAAACCAAGTGGGAAAAGGATCTCCGGTCATCGGAGCCATCGACCCACCCCAAGCCACGGCCAGGTCACGGGTCGTTGGTTCGAAACCGACGCCCAATGGCTCGGAGCCATCAACCCACCCCAACCGGAGCCAAGTCTCAGGTTGCTGGCCTAGCACCAGCAACTGGTATCTCGGAGCCATCGACCAGAGCCCAGAAAACTAATGGCTCTTGGGTCGATAGTGGGGTACCAGTGATCGACGGTCTTGAACCATTTAAATTGAGATTCTCCGAACCCCAACCGGTGATGTGTTTCGTCGAACATGATAGAGTGTCAATGCATTTCGATTTCCATATTCGAAGAACATATGTGAAAAGATAGATGAATTATATGAGACTTAGATTGAACACGTATAAGTATGCATTCATTCAACTTGAAAACCCAGAATACGAGTACTCATAACGATAATTTTTATTAAGGCCGTGGTGTAACGCCTTGTCCTTCTAGGTCCGGGGTGTTAGTCAAATAAGCACTAATAATTCACAATGAACAAGTATAACATCAAAATAGTAATTCATCACAATGGTTCAAGTCTAAATGATAATATTATACCGAAGTTGTTACATCGGTTCTCAAAACACATCACTTGAACAGTGGAAATACATGGTTGGAATACATATATGAAAATACCTATCCCTGGGCATCTAGGTTCTCAAATTGTTCAAGCTTCTCAACGTCTTCGGATTCCACCACGCTCAAGCTGCACATTTAGAAATACTTGCAGGGCTGAGTACATTTGCACATAATGAACACATTGCCGAAAATAATACATACGTAAAAGTTGGAACTGTCAGAATCATTGAAGAATAGGCACATGGGATTTTAGTTCATTTGAAATCCTCCCATGTTCATCGAAGTCATTTTATGTATTTTATACCAAACATCGGTTTTAAGTTCAGTCCATCAACACTATCTGTTATCATGTGTGAACTGGAAAGTAGGCTTTCCTCCGCAGCCATGGTGTTCATTCTATTTGAAAGACACCAACAGTGCACTAGTCTTGATATTTTCTTTCTTCAAGACTCAATCGAATAATATTAAACCACACCATCATCTGATACTGGGCTCTGACCGCATTTGTCAGTTCAGATTCATAACCTCTCTAACCGCCATCCGATTAGAGGACAGATAGGTAATGCAAAACATTTTTATTCTTGACAGTTCATATTACTCGAAGCATTTCATGATTTATAAAGCAGTAAAACATTACATTTTGCTTTTTATTATATAGGAAACCCACCTCAATATTAGCAACAACTTTATTCTTGCTGGCCTCGTTATATTGGGATCTCGATCACCTTTATAGATTAACACAAGTGAGGACACTTATTGACGTATAATGATACGTTATTTAAATATCTTTGAGCATTAACTTGCCTTAATAGGCACATTTTATCGAGCTCATTTAATAGTACGAGTTATATTCAAGGTTGGGTTGGTTCGGTCAAAGGTTCGACTTAGCTTGGGTCAAAGGTTTGACTTAAGTCGTGCCAAGGATCTTTGGTTGTTTGAATTTGACAAATAAGAATAGGTTTTGGACTTCGAATATGTGTTACATGGTCTTAGTTCGAGTAATTGGAATAAAATAGGATCATCCGGTCGAATGGGAAGGGTTTGGGTCTAAAGAACACATGTCAAAATAATGTGGATCGAAGGGAATGACCCCATTTGATCGAATGGGTGGTCCGAAGGCTCATTCGATCGAAATCATGCGAATGACTGAAATGGGATCCAGCTGGCAGGCCATTCGGTCGAATGGTTCAGATCAAACGTCGCACGTGCACAGAATGGATGAATTCTATCGAAATAAAAGGTCGAAGGCAGGCATTTGATATAATGCACTTAGCCATTCGATCGAATGGTAGTGTTCTGCCCAATTATGGGAACAGTGAAAAATATCGGGTTTTCAAGTTTTGGTTCGATTGTAATGGTGTTTCTAGTCCCCACAACCATTCAAAAGGGTCATGGGGTGTCAATAAACATCTAGGTTCCACAATAACATGTTTTTGTTAGACATTTGAACAATAATGGTAGCACATATCTCAAGATTTCAAGATTTAACCAAGATTTCACGCATGAACAAGAAGAACTTCAAGGAATGTACCATGAAATGGGCTCCGTGGTGGTTACCTTAGTTAAGAAGATGATGACAAAGTAAATGGTGGTTGAAGTGCTTCTACAACGTTCACTGGAATCCTCCTTCAAAAGCCAAGCAAAAATGAAGAGTGTTTGTGTCTTTGGGTAATTCACAACACATGAGGTGATAGAAGAGAATGAGGGAGGCTTTCCCAAATCACTATTTATACAAGGATGGAAGAAGGGGAAGGGTTAGGGTTAGGGCTTGGAGAAGGGACCTATGCTATAGCTCGTACTTTAGGTTATAACTTGTTTCATGACAAGAGTCATGAAAGTCTTGATTTTAAGCTTATAAGGGAGCTCGAGACTCTTATTTCTTAATTCTTGTACTATTATTTCCCACCACTTGGAAAAAATAATTACACGATTAATTAAAATCTCAAAAATAAATACAGGGTGTTACATTCTCCCCTCCTTGTAAATATTTCGTCCTTAAAATTTGCTAGGCTTGTCCGAATAACTCGGTATGTTTGCTTCTCATCTTGTCCTCGACTTCCCATGTCACTTCTTCTACTCCGTGGTGTTTCCATAGAACCTTCACAAGTGCAATCGATTTGGTTCTGAGTTCTTGTACTTTTTGATCGAGTATGGCTGCTAGTCTTTCCTCATACTGGAGATCGGGTTCTAGAGCAACTTCTTCATGGTGGATCACGTGCTTTAGATCGTACATATACTTTCTTAATTGCGATACATGGACACATTGTGCACGTTCCCCATATTAGGTGGCAAGGCTAGGCGATATGCTGCTGCTCCAATCCTCTCGAGGATCTCATAGGGTCCAATATATCGAGGTTTCCATTTTTCGCTTGCCCTAAATCGGGTGATTCCCTTCAATGGAAATACTTTCAGGAATACTTTGTCGCCAATTTCAAAGCTCAATTCGGTTCGCCTGGTGTTAGCATATGACTTCTGTCTATCTTGGGCCTCTTTGATACGAGCTCGGATTTTTCGGATCGTCTCGATCATGTCTGTCACGGCTTCTGGTCCAAGTACTTTTCTCTCGCCTACTTCATCCCAATACAATGGAGATTTGCATTTCTTGCCATAGAGTGCTTTATACGGTGCCATTCTGATCATCGCCTGATAGCTGTTATTATAGGCAAACTCAACTAAGGGTAGAATTCTTTCCCAACTACCTCCTTGGTCCAATACCACTATCCTCAACATATCTTCTAAGGCCTGGATGGTTTGTTCAGACTGACCATCAGTCTGTGGGTGGAACATCGTGCTAAAATTTAGACGCATTCCCATTTCTCATTGTAAACTCATCCAAAATTGGAAGTGAATTTTGTATCTCGATCGGACATGATTGTCGTTGGAATTCCATGAAATTGCACTATTTCTCGTACATATAACTCAGATAACTCGTCATATCCATAAGTAATCTTAATCGGCACAAAATGGGCGCTCTTTGTGAGTCGGTCCACAATTACCCATATGGCGGTATTTCCACGCTGCGATTTGGATAGGCTTGTCACGAAATCCATAGCAATGTGCTCCCATTTTCATTCAGGGATCTCTAATGGCTGCAACTTCCCATAGGGTCGCTGATGTAAGGGTTTCACTTGCTGACAGACTAGGCATCGTTCCACGAATGATGCTACGCCTTTCTTCATTCCATCCCACCAAAAACTTTGCTTTAAGTCTTGATACATGTTGGTTCTACCAGGGTGAGTGGTATAAGGTGTTTCATGCGCTTCACTCGTGATTTCGTTCCTCAGGACTTCGTCATTGGGCACACAAATTCTTCCTTCATACAGTAGGGCATTATCAGCTGCTTCTTGGTACTTCTCTGCCTTGTTCCTTCAGACCTTTACCCTCAGCGCTTCTAACTCCTCGTCCTTCCTTTGTGCCTCGATTATACGTGTCCTCAAATCACGAATCATTGACATTGCTGCCATCATGCTCGTCACTGTGGTAGGTGGGGTCAGAACTTCCGGCTTCATCCTTTTAAACTCTCGGATAAGTCCTTCTTCACGAGTTAAGAGTGTGTACACTCTCAAATCAGCCTTTTGGCTTAAAGCAT
>AYJT01015894.1:0-13413 GCA_001278415.1 Ocimum tenuiflorum | reverse complement strand
ACTGATGTATGATAAGTTATGGTATCCAAAATTCGGTCTAGGCAAAATGAATCGGAATTCAGTTTTCGCATTCCTACATGACCATGGCAAAGATCCATCAACTTTTAAGAGTTCAACTAATGCATTTATTGAATCCAAATAAACCTCAGCTGGTTATGATCCTACCTTCAAACTTAACCCGATATCATAAAGTTGCAATAATCTCAACTTTTATTACGCAAGTTGGTTACACAACGGGTTTAGCCAATATTGCTATTAGCATCCCTTGGTTGTCTCAAATGACTACACCAATGCCGAAGCTCCCCGTGTCGAAATCGCCTAATACAAAAACTTCCTTTACCCTAACAGCATCTCATTACCCAACTCTTATTCAAGGCTCATTGTTTCACCTTTATAACTTTTAAGGATGTCAATAGCTGATGATAAAGAAACCTCTGTAGAAAAAACCTTAATCCCATGTTTAATGTCACACCATTGTTTCCAAATAGACCAAACCATGATGCACCAAACTTCAAACTCTTCCCTTGAATTCTCTTGCCTTATCATCATCCCAATAACAGCCACGGATTTTTCCTTGCTCTTCTTCATTAATAGATAAGTTGTTTAAACAAACATTTCCCGACCATATAAGTTGTTTTAACCGAAAAACGTCCATGCTCCTCGAATTTCCATTCAAGTTCATCCTCCATATTCAAGGCTAACCCTAATAAATTCGGGGACAGGGGCGAATGACAAAAAATGGGTCCCTAATTTTTTTCCTATAGGCATGACCCCTAAAAAATTTAACTACTTTGCAAGTGTATGAGGTAATTGCATATAGAAGTGAGCAAGGTCGTATCCCACAAGGACTGACAAACAAATCAGATTAATTACCATAAATTCTCGTTATTATTGTTTAGACGACCGATTCGAAAGATGATTATTTATAAGAGATATGAAGATTAAAATGCAACTAAAATGATTAAACAAATAAAAGATTCAAATTCAGAATGAACAACTATGTTCCAGAATCAGATTTCAATGAATTCAATTTATAACAGTGACAGGCAGGCAAAAATAGATTACTCAGTTAGTTTAAAACAATCACCAAATTAGTTTAAGTCTTCTCTCGAAGTAAGTAAATCGTAGATTTCAAGTCAAGATCAATATCTTCATCTAATCATTAACATGTAACTTCAGAAAGATCACGGGATTCAAGTTCTCATAATAATTCTCTTTTTCTCCTGGATTATTTTGTAAAATAATGACAGATTGGTTATCAGATAATCAATCAAGCAATAAACACATGAATAAAGAAAAATGAAACTGAATTAAATTGTCAAAACCCCAGTCACATGTCAATAGATCAAATCCATCTAATCTCTAACCCTAGAATATAAGGGTTTTAGCCAGACATCATGAAAACAAAAACAATAACAATAGAGTTGATGCTCGAAAAGAAAACTAGAAATCAAGAGGTGATTCCGTTGCGCTTCGCCTGGACTCCGAGATCTCTCTCCTGCTCCGTTTCCTCTCAAATCTGGGTGTGAATATTGAAGTTTCCAACTCTTGTCATGTTCTTGGACTCTCATTTTATACTCATGGCACGAATTCATCAAAACAAGCCCAAAATCGTGAGAAATTCCAGTCAGACGCAAGTGGTCATGCTCCAAGGAAGGTCCTAGGTGCGGACCGTGCCTAGCTTCTGTCTCAAATCACCAACAAACACACGGGCCGTGGGCGACTCAAGGTTTAGCGCACAACCCGTGCGCAACCTCTATCCGCCTATTGCGCTTCATGGTTTTGGCTCTAACTTTTACGTCTGAAATCGGAATCAAGTGATTCAAGTTTTGTTGGAAAGCTAAGTCAAAGAGATTTCCAACCATATGCATTAATGAGAAAAATTCCAAGTATAATGAGATCTTGACCCATTTTGGTAGACATCTATCTCAACACCTTATTCCAAATGTTTTTTTTTGTATGTTTTCACTTATTTTTGCTTCACAAACTTAACTAACACATCAAACTCTCATATAAATCAAAATATATTACTTAAAGGGCATAAACTCACATTTTCTTCAAAAATATAAATATAAAACTCATTCCAAATATGAGAAAAACGGTGTTTGTCAAGGCATTTTTAAATTTGAAAATTATACATCTGCAATAAATAACTACAAATAGAAATAATGAGAAAACATAGCTTCATTAAATATCATGATTTGCTGCCATTAATAATCCAAAACAAAAATTCAGTTGTTAAAATAATGATATCAACACAACTAGCTCTTAATCAAAGCAATTTGATGAGCAACACTTGAGCTACTTCGTCTCCAATTACAAACCGAAGAAAGCCAGGCATACACTGCGGAGGTAATTGCTTATCTTTTTGAACCATACACTCCTCATATAACCTACATAGGCTAGTATATAGCTGCTCACACTCAGATGAAGCGCTTTCGGCGCCCGACCTAGTCTGCTCATCAATTCTTTTGGTGTCCCGTTATCATATCTGACGAATGGGCTTTCTCATGTATCTACCCTATTCCAATAATATGCCACAAATTGTTGCTGCTCAATCAAACTAATATCCTTCAGAAACACTTCAATAAGGGAAAACTACATTAGCCAACAAGTAGCTTTACCATTGCCCACCCTTGCTCGAGTTCCCTTCGCAAGAATTGGCGAAGCTTTAACCAACCCTTGACACACTATTGAATCAACCGAGTCGATTAGATCGAGATCATAATCTGAATCATCTAGATGCATACATATGAAAAACAAAATAAGACTACATTTATTCAATCTATCAAGTGCTCTCACAAACTACGTCACAGCAAAAGGAAATGGTGGAGGTAATACTATGTTTATCAGCAACCACTTCAACTACCCAACCATTTCAATATTTAATTAATTTCTCTCTCTTCCACATCATCGATAATCATTCCGACCAACCCACAACAATTTCGTATGATTTCTCCATGACCATCCAACCACCAACCACCAACCACAACAATATTTAATTCTATTTATTTTTAGTATATTTTGTCATATTCAATTTTATTTTTTTTAGAAATACTTCTTTTACATAAATTGATATGGATTGGGTTTTAACAAACAACTGAGATTTATTAATTTTGTGATGAATGATGTAGATCAGTGTAACATTATTTAGCATATATATAATAAATTTAAAAATAAATATAGTAAGATTGGTTTGTATCGGTAGAAAATAAAAAGTTATGAATTTTGGTATATTTTTTATTTTTACTGATTTTATTATATAAAATATATAACAATTTAATTGTTCTATTTATAAAAAAAATTAGTAGACTTATAGTATGGAGACAAGTGTTCCGACTTTATTGGTCAAATTAACAAAAATCAAAAATAAAGTACATCCAACCAAGCGGTTGGGGTTGGATCTACTCCCAACCGTGGTTGGTTGGAATGAGATTTGAGATCTAATTTTTTATTATTTTTTTTGGCTTACATGGAGGGCGACCACGACCATGGTGGTTGCCGTTTAAATTGGTCTAAGGTTACGCAAAAGACACTTTTATTAAAATACTCCTCAAGCGAGGCCACAACAAGCTGCTCAACAATAGAAATCAAACACCTACCCATCAACTATGTTCAACCTTAAATCCTACTTGAATAATAAAACGCTACTAAAGACACGTGCAGGGAACGCAGCCCGTGGCGAAGCCAAAACCCAATAAAACTTACAATAATAAGGACTCAATCCTAATATAGCTCAATTACCATAACAATAAGGACTCAATTAAATAATTAGGAAATTGAAATTTAAAACGAAACTGCTTCAATAATCCGGCATTCTTTTAGAATCACGAGTAAACACCCGCCACGGTGCCGCACTCGCCCCATCTCCTCGTCGCACCACATCAGGAAATGAGTCATCAGCATTATGGAACTCCTTCACTGCATTGTTCAAAAGAAGTGAGCATCATATTGAAAAACTTTAGATCTTCTGTCATTTTGACAAGTAAAATATTTAATAGATCCTCAAAATCAAATTTTTCCGTTGTTTCATTTTCCATGCATAAGGTTGCTAAACCACTTAACCTTTTTTGAGACCTAGTTGAACTCAAATATGACTTTAGCAATTATAATTTTGAAAAACTTCTCTCTACCGATGCTATTGTAACAGGTGTAGTTAACAATATTCTATATGCAATAGAAATAATTGGAAAACAGCTTAACCTTTTAACAAATTCAAGAACTTCAATAATTTTTTTAGAATAAAGAAATTCAATAATTGATTTTAGTACTTTTACCAAAAACATTTGCAACACTTGCAACTGGAAAATAAAGCAAAAGAATCAATATCAAACTTATCATTATATTTTAAGGCATCAAGATTCTTGTAATGTATTGTCATCTAATGACAATAATATTTTATGATCAAGCAAAAAGCCAAAAATACCTTTAAAAAGTTCCAACTGCCCAAATCTCTTCTTTAAAAATAACACAGATATATCCACCATAACTAAAAAGTAATTAATACTAAAAGATTCATCAACAGATAATGGAATCACTCCAGAGTTTCATCAAATTGTTTGGTCCTATGAGTTTTATGTTTTTGGGGGAAAATATGATCAATTTCCATGTTAGATGCAAGTTCTTTGGCTAATGTCATGACCGATTGAAAACCTTCCACCCTATATTTTTCAAAATAAGTAATTAAACCTGTCAAAATAACTATTGCAACATTGATTTGCATATCTTCCAATTGTAACTTCTTGCTAATCAAATTTATTTTCTTCAAAATATCAAATTTTGTATTTCCCACTAGTGTCGTCTTCTCGGTTGGAACAACCTTTCACTCTTCCCGTTGCCTCTTTTTCTCTTGACTATGTTTTCTTTTCTTCTCTTTTTTTTTCTCTCCTAGATGTTAAAGTGCCAACTAAAGGCTAATAAGTGTACGTCCTAGAAATTAGAATGGAATTATTATTTATATATTATTGTAGATAAATGGGCATTAATGTGTTACTATTTTGTTGCATGATGGACAAATGACACTAGATTAATCAACTAGGGTAGCATTTCAAATGCTCAACTTAATTATGAACGATCAGATCTCGATGACTCAACGAGAGTCGAGACTAGTATACTATGGTGTCAAACTTGATGAAAGGAAGATTACCCCGAACAAGTTGGTTACCATAGTCATATTAGTAGGCCTGCTTTCTGGTCACGCTTATAGACAGATAGTGAATTGAATACTTAAAATTGACTGCAATCATATGAAATATTTTAAACCATGTGGGCTAAATTTAAATAAAACAACATGTGTTACCGTGTGATGGATAAATGACATGTCAATCTTATACTTGTATTTTGACTATGTGTTCAATGAGTACAGTTGTAGTCAGCTCTGTATGTGTTTCTAAACATGCAAGTTGAGCAGTAAAAGGGGGTCGGGCCAAATTGAGCTGAACTTTTGCATCTTAGTAGCAGCAGCAGTAGTACTAGTAACAACAACAAGAAAAACAACAACAAACAACAATAGTATAACCTCGATTCCATATCTCCACATATGTTCTCCGATTAGATCTTCTTTTGTGTACTCTGCAACCAGTTCTCTTGTACTTGATGTAAATTATATCATGTTTATGGTATATGCTGAGTAATGTTTGTTGTTGTTGAAAGAATTTCTTTATTATGTTTGGATTAGTGGAATTCTTGTTAAGGTTGTAACCTGAGATCCTTTTGGAACTGTTTTCCTGATCGACCCAGTCATGCCATGGTGGACCGACTCCTCTTAGTGACACCGGAGTGTGACAATACTTTTCTTTCGCAATTGTGCCCACAATATCAAATGATGATATGGAACTAGAGCCTAAAACTATTACAGTGTGTCAAAAGCTCTAATCGACCAAAACGGGAGAAACTAATTCAGAGAGAGCTTAACTCGTTATACAAAGGAGTCTTCAGTCATGTAGCAGTTTCATCTAATAATATCATGTTTGCAAGACATAAATGGGTGTTAGTATGAAAAATAAACGAAAATTATAAGATGGTAAAATATAAACGATAATAGCTTAAGAGTTTTTTAGAGACCCGGAATTGATTTTGACTAAACATATTCTTCTATTTTAGATGGTATTACGTACTGCTGCTTGATATCTCAGGCAACAAACATGAATTTGAACATGCAGCTAATGAACTCGTGACTGTAATTTGTATAGTTCATAGGACAACAATGTTTATATAAAAATTATTGATGAATTTAATAATCCAAAAATGAAAGAAAATGAGAATCACAACATGTATTGCGTCAAATTAGAAAGAGCACTATATGACTTAAAACAATCAAGGAAAATGTGGTATAATCGACTAAGTAAATTCACATTAAAGAAGGAATATTTTAACAATGATGTGTCTCATATGTGTTTATAAAAAAGTCACGCTATAGTATTTGCATTATTTGTATTTTTGTTGGTGACATATACATTATTGAAACATATAAAGAGCTTGAAGAAGTTAGCTCAAGTCTAAGATGGAGTTTGAAATGAAAGACTTGGATAAGACAAGTATAATGTCAGCTTACAGATCGAGCAACTCCTTGACAGAGTTTTTAAACACCAGTCAACATACATGGAAAAGATTCCAGAAATATTTATATGGATATATTGCATTCACTTAGTGCACCAATGATTGTTCGATCCCGTGAAGTGGATAAGGACTCCTTTACACTTAAAGAGCAATAATGAAGATATATTTGGATCATAAGTTTCTTATTCATGTGTCTTTGGAACACTACTTTGTCTTGCAAATTGCAACGTACTTAATATAACATTTGTGGTTAACTTGTTAGCAATATTTAGTAATATTTAGTAGCTGTGACAATGAATGGGGTGATTTCAGCCACTCCAAGTGGTGATGATTCCACGAAGAATCTGCAAGGAGATTGATTTGCTGCCCAAGGTCAACGGAGTAATTTCGGTCGGCTTCAACCTATTGCTATGGAGCTTCGTTTGAGGAAGGACAATGTGGATAATTAATCATCTCGTGAGATACGAGATATTGATTTAAAGAAGATTTAAAATGTTTTGATTTTCGGTGTGATTATCCATTTGAATAATAAATTTACGTTAATTAATTATGGGAGTTATAGATGGTAAAATGAGAGTTTCAAATAAAACCACTCTTTAATTTTTATTTTCAAATTTTGCATGAGTATGTTGGCCCATTGATTAATATCTTAGGCCTGACCCATTACTTGATATCAATCATGTGGGCCATAGGAAGTTTTGCATTGTGGCTGGTCTATCTGGGCTAGATGTACAGATTTATTTAGTTATATTAAACGAGTTAATCAACTTATATATAAATAATCATTAGGATATATATCAACCTTTTCGACAGATGATAATGTGGGGGCAGTTTAGATGATTGATAATGAGTCAAGTAATTGACAACTTTTAATTTGGATAGCTTGATGTCATATTAATTTGTGTAAAGTTAATAAAGATGTATAGACATGATTAAGAATGCTGAGATTTTAAATCACGGTCTGAATTCCCTTTACATTTTTATATTACATTTTGTATCATACAATGAATTTTTATTATGATTTATATAAGATTTGTTAATTTTGATTTTTATATGCTTTAGTTTAATTTTATGAATATTGTATGGGTTTGTTAGATCCAATTAGAATATATAAATATCTTTAAAATATTATTATAAAATAATCCAGTTTATGATTAGCGATGATTGAAAAGAAAAAATATTATGGATTCATATTGAATTAATTATATAATAGGTAATAAATAATAAGTTAGGATAAAATAATTTATGTTAACTTCAATAAAGCTCATAAGCTATCGGATCGAAAATTTTAAATCTTGAGCTTGAATTTTGAATTGATTTTGAATTTATCCGAGTTGATTTTATGCATCTCATGAGCTAGTCCACCTCATTTATATATATGCACGAGAATACTCTTTCAAGTATATAAGCAACTTTACTCGCCTCCTTCACAAAAAGAAAAAAGAAAAAAAAATCACTTGCCTAAAATATCCTAAATCACAGTGTGTTCTAGGAATAGGCTCAACCTACATTAATTCCAAATTTTACATGCAGTGTATCTATACATAATTCATATGTCAAACAATAATATCATCCATATCCACCACTTCATATCCATAATTTATAATTATTTTTAAATTTATTTTTACTTTGAGCTTTTATTGAAAAAATTGGCATACCTAGAAATGAGAAGAAACGTGCCTCGACCCTAGCAATTTTAACAGGCAAACTCTTGTAAATTTGGAATGAATTAATAATTCATTTAAAAAATATAAATTCATAATTTTTTTTAAGCTGGGAGATATATAGACAAGGGAATAATTCGAACACTAAATCAATATACTAGTGGTTCTTTAAAAATACAAATTGATAGTTGAAATTGGAATAGTACATTACTCTTATATCATGTCGACGGTGACTGATCATGCTCGAATAAGATAAACTCTATATGTGGGAATCCATCCCTTTTTATCATTTTACATTTGTGTATAGACAATATATAAATTATTGTGCAGTATAAGTTGAATCAATTCTCTATGTTGCGGACTCAAATTTGACTCATTTTGAACAGACCATGTCAACATAGATATTTATTCTATTAAGTTGATCGTTCAAGAAAATTTAAGATCAACGAGCTTGTAAATAAGCAAAAGCTTAAAATTTTTTGCTTCTCACTTGTAAACTGAAATCTAAACAACCGTAGTTTCCACGAAATTCATTCATTAAGTTTTACTTAGCTGTATTGCAAACTCGAGTGATCTAAATGTTCTTTACTAATTTCAAGCATCAACACTACACTACACACTCGCAAAGCCGGTTTGGACCCCCTGTTATACAAGAAAAGGTTTCCGGTTAGACCACCTAAATGATTTAGGAAGATTTTGGTTTAAAATCCAGGAAGAATATGAGTTTGGATTTATGATCCATGACAGATATGTATTTGGATTGGTGGAAATGAACTATTTAGATCCGCCTAAATTGTTTAGACGCTCTAACGTAAATTTTTGCTGTTACACAATCGTGTTACATTTTATGTTAGATTGTTTAGATTTTTGACGCGTGTATAAATCAATGAAGATAAATCACATCCTTAAATTCTACCATAATTGACCTCCCTTAATTACTACACATGTTAAAAATTTATATAATATAATACAATTGTATAACAGGGATTCAGCGTGAAAGCCAAGCCTACATATATTGATGAGAAATAAATAATAAACGATTTAGTGGGTGACAAAAAATTATATTCCACTTTTATATAAAATTTCGACGTACTCTTAGAGGCGAACATGGAATCTAATGATCTGCTCTCGCTTTTAATCTAGAAGACTCTTTATGGCTGTGAGATTTGAATTTACACGTTACACCTTAAAAAAATTAATAATCAATAATAATAATAATAAAAAGTAAATAAAAAAAGAAAAGAGAAAAAGAAAAAAGAACATTGTGGTTCGAAGATTCTACAACTCTCAACGGACAAAAACTTGTCTGGTTCCTACAAGACGGAAAAGAGAAGTTAATGAGAAGAAAAGCATCTTTCAGCCACCGCCGGCGGCGGTCGCCGCGGCGTTACTGCTCATCCAAGGGAACTGCAAGGGTTCGGATTCCGACGCGAAATCTTCCAATCCGGCGAAGAAATCGTCGGCGTCTTCGTCGGAGGAGGATTTCTGCGGCGTCGGAGGGGGAGATTGCTTTTGGCGGGAGCAGCCGGCGAGGGAATTCCGGTGGGTGGGGATGGGGTGGGTGTGGTCGCCGGAGTAGGTGACGATGAACATATTTGGGTCGGATCTATTCCGCTCCACTTGCTTTCGGGCCATACACCCCTTTGATGTGCTGCATCTGTAATACCCCCTATTTTTGTCCAAACCAAATTTTATTCACATCAAATTTAATTTATTATAAAATAAATTATATAAAATTTTAATAAACGAAATCAAACACACACACAAACGTGCAGATTTTTTTTTTCTTAAAATGAAAATTAAACACACAGATTTCATTTTCCTTTTTTTCTTTGGAAAGCCCAACACGCAGATTTCTTAAATGATTTTCTTCTGGCAGATTTTCTTAAAATGAAATTAAATTCACACAAACACATACAGAGAAACACGCAGATCTTCTTAAATAATGAAAATAAGCACACACATATACACAGATTTTCTTTCTTTTTGGAAACCCAAACATGCAGATTTTCAGAAAATGAAAGAGAGAGCGAGAAACTAACCTTGGATATGGAGATCCTTTGATTGGTTTTTGGCCGTATTTCCTCCACGACCACATATCTGAAGACAAGTTCTCCGCTGCGACATGGCACACCTTCTTCGAATGATGCTTTCTGCACCAAAAAAGGAAGTATGAGAACACCAGATCTATAAACAGAAACCCATTTATAAAAAGGACTCGGCACACCTTTTCTTGGACCTCGGAGTGGGATGATGCGAGCTGGAACTGGGTTTTGAATTTGAGCCACTGATGAGAGAGAAAGGCTGCTGTTTTTGCTTTGGAGAATTGGGGGAAATCTGTTGTTTGGGGAAGAAGGGCTTCCAAAGTTCATGCAAATCTTCCACTGACCTGCTTTTTCTCGCCTCAAACGGATCTTTAAACCAAGAAAAGTTGCAATCTCGCTCGGAACTACTGAGATCACGGCTGCTCGGAATGGCCGTTGCGGCGGCGGTGGAGACGCCAGCGGCTGAGGTAGCGGCGGAGGAACAGCTTCTAACCACCGCATGAAGATCCCAATCATCCTCCATTTCTTCTTCCTCTTTCTTTATTTCTTCCGCTCTGGTATGTAGAGAGAGACAAAATTGAAGGCGCTGACTTTTTGAAGAGAGAGAGAGTTTTTTGAAAAGGAAATGGAAGAATAGGAGTGGAATTTATTTATACACAGAAAGTGCGGTTCAAGAATATTTTACACTATATATTGATTGATGGATTTACGCTGATTAATGGAAATAAAATTTTCTTTATTAAAGGTAAGATTTATTTATATTTGTTAGTCACTTATAAGAACAGAGTAATACAACGTATAACACTATTATGCAACATGAGATTTCAAATATAGAAAGTGAGCTTGAGGTGTAATGTTCCTCTATTAAGAAATAGAGTAAAATTTAACTTTGTTTAGTATTAATTAATACATATATCAATTATCTAAACAATATACTACTGTTGTGTAATAAAGAAATATCATCGGAAAGAGTGAGCATGGGGTGTAATGTTTTCTCTCACTAAAAGGAGTGAAAGGGGGAGTTATACGGAGGTGTGGATTTGGTTTGTTATCTCTTTGAGGCCATTGTTGAGAAAAAAAATGGTGTAATAATTTGTTCTTTTGTTTAGTGGGATGTGAAGTTGACTTTGTAATTGTCAAAGATTGTAAAAAAGTCTACGCGGTTTAGTGTTTGGAGGTGGGGTTGCCGACAAAAAGATATCGAGGCAGAGCCACGTGGGTGAGCGAGTGAGTGGGTGCTCCTTTCAAAATTTCAGCGCGTGTTATTCACTCGTGAACTAATTTTTCTTCAAATATATTTTCTTGGACTCATATTTTTGAGCTTAAAAAATTACTGTTTCATGGCTTTGATCAATTTTATATACATACTAGTGAAGCAAAAATGTGATAAAACATTGTTGAATACAGTTGAGTATATGAGTTTTCAGACTACGTTTGTGTCATACATTTATAATTACGGTCATAAATAAGTTAAGAGCCATTTGAATCTTCATTCCATAAAATCATTAGCGTTAATTTGACGAAACTCGGAGATGAGAGATTTTTTCAATAAATTACTTTGAAAATTTAAAATGCAGTTTATTTAGTTTTACATAAATATATTCACATCCTAATCTAGAGATTATGCACAATAACACACGATATTAGTCGATGCGCATCATACAAGAGTTGTTATTATTGATTTACAATTTAAATAATTTTTTAATTATTATAAAATTTATATGAGAAAACATACAATCTTATTAAAAATATTTTATAAAAAACTTGTCATTTAATTAGTTTATATTTAAGGAAATATTTTTGAAGAAAAATTTAAGGTATTGCGATAGTTATTGCGTACTAACGAGCCAAATTCTGACCATCTAGAATTAGGGGTATCCATGAGTTAACCGTGTCGGACCACATTCAATGTCAAGTTCAAATTCAACATTTTAGATTTTACTATAAATTCAAAGAAAAAATTTAAATTATTTATATATGATTAAGAATCAATACGTAATTAGGTATCATGTTGATGGTAAGGATCTAAATTTAAAGATCATAAATTTATCTCGAATTTGAACTCGAGCTTCTAACCGCTCAAGTAGTTTGGCTCAAAACACAACGAATTGATTTCGAGCCATTTCCAAAAGCTAATAAATCAATTCGATTTATTTACACCAGTATATATCCCTCCTCAAACGCATTGCTTTCTCTTTGCTAAAAAAAATGTGCATTGCTGAGTAGGCGGAAATTACTGTAGGAAATAGTTATTCCTCTATAATTAGTAAAAAGTAAGATGAGGAACGTGTGAAGGACGAAGCGTGGGAGATTGACTTTGGGAAACAGAAACGGACGGCTGTAAAAGAGCATCTTAAACTCGGACGGCCGTGAGGCATGAGGGTGCGTGAGATAAGCGTGAGGTGGCATGACGTTTGGTTTGGAGATAAAAAGCACCACACGTGTGGCGTGCTCACATGCTTTTCGTGCCTCGCTCGTATTTTTCTATTTATTTATATTTTGTGAACAGAAAATGTAGATTGGATATGTCCACTAGTTTCTACTTTCTAGGTCTTTTTATTTTTTTCATCTCAAATAAATGAAAATATCTTTTGTATATTATAATGCATATTGGGAAATATCTTATGTAGGGCATTTCTTGTAATATTGTTAAACTTGTAATGTCAATTTATGACTTGGAATAAGTTTGTTCAATGATCCATTAAACGAATCAAGTTTAACAGTATAGGCTTGTAAAAAGCTCACAAATTAGTTTGACAATATAAAATTATTAGTGTCAAAGTTATATTCTAATTAGTAATAAGTTTAATAAATTCTCAATTGACAAATTTTTAAAATAATGGATATGATCAAATATAATACGTTAAGTGAATATATAATACTTATTCATTATGAACATTTAAACATATATAATTGGGAATTATCAGGAAGAAATCTGCCCGTTAACATTGCCACTAGAAAGCTTTAAAACAATATGTTTATATCATATATTAAAATAATTAAAAATATTAGATAGGTATCCCACGTAAAACCCCACCTTTTTCATGATTTAATTTGTGCTAAACTTATTCTATTTCTTAATTAGACGATTTAAGTGGATTTGATGGGATCCTGATAGAAGCAGAACAAACAAATCCCGTAATGAA
>AYJT01015881.1:0-11799 GCA_001278415.1 Ocimum tenuiflorum | reverse complement strand
TATGTTAAACTTGCAACAAATCAAAAGTCTTAAAAATTACAACATTTGAAAGTTTGTGTAAAATTTATAAAAGAAGGTAAATGTTGTGTTAATTGATGCAATTTTCTTTTGTTTCAAACTCTATCACGACGTCCTTGAATAGCGATAATAATTGACCAGTCCACAATTGTTGTCGGCTAGTGACAATGTTGATGGAGTTGAAAATATCCATCATTTCTCAACCGCAAGCTTAAGAACTCTTCTCCCCATCTACAAATAAATTAAATTAATTATTTTATTTCATCTCAACAATTTACTTTTAATAAATCCCCATTATATTTCCATTAGCCCCCATTTTCACCATTTCTACCTTTATCAACTTAATCAATAAAATTTTTAATTTTTATTCATTTTAGTAATTTAAAATTATTAAAACTAGAGTAGAAGTCATATCTTCATCTATCGGATAAATAAGTCAGATCAATTATTTAAATTTATTATTAATGAACATATCAAACAAAAGTCATATTTCCTTCTATTTCCTTTTGGATATAGTGATCCCAAATCAAAGAATATAGCTTTTGTGGAAGTGTTAGTGAGAAATAAATGCGAAAATAGTAGACCCAAATTTTAATCTCAGCTGACTGGTTGACCAAGTCAACTGGATCAATGAAATGTGTTTGTTTATCGAGTAGGTTTCAAGCTTGTTTGACAGTTATATACTCCATATACGACCTGGTAGCTGTGTTTCAAACACTAGGCGAATATTTAAATGAAACAGCAAATGATGCAGATATTATAGATGTTCGGATATAAACAATCCTACGTCCTCTCTTCCTTCACAATGAAGAGAATCCACTAATCTTTCTTGTACATGGTGTTTGAACACGGGTTACAGTTAAGATTCTTTTGAAATGGAGGATCTTTTCTATCCTCGGTCGCAGGCATGACTGATCTTCGAATCTTTACCAAAATCAACTTCCTAGGCTTCTTGATCTGCGGGTGAAGATTTTAGTTCTCTTGGTGAACTTGGATCAGGTTCTAGTGTTGTTCTTAGATGAAAGATATCGAAGAACTTCTCGGTATCCTCAGCTGAAAGCTTCGGATCACCAGATTGGTCTCGACTTAAAGATTCGGAAGATAGCTTCGAGAGCTTGAGAGAGATCACAGATGGCTTAGAATCTGAGAGCGTGAAGTGTGAATCGTAATTCGTAACTCTTTCTTCTTGCTTTGACTCCTCTATTTATAGATAAAGGATTTGAATAGTAGCTGTTGTGAGACAACGGACAAATCCCTCAAAATCGGCATCAAAAAATGGTGTCGTTGATGTACTTGCAACAGGATTTATTACCTCTTTATCCGCTGGATATTCGGCTAAAGTTATTGTCTGCAGGATAATAACTGGGGACTGACTACCTTTTGGTGGTACAATTTGGTAAGTCAGCTATGCTACACGTCTTGTCACTTCTAACATTTATCTTTTGAATCTCAGTTGAACTAGAGACAATTGGGCTTTAAGGTTGATTGAGAACTGACTTGAGTTCTATCAACCTTTCCTTCGAAGCGACAGTTAGCTGATTTAGGTATCAGCTTTGGAGTCTTTTTCTCTCTCTCTTTTTCACCTAGTCAGTTCATGAGGAACTGTCGGCTGTGTTCATCACAACTGGTTGATCAGTTGTGAACTTTATACTCACATTTGAAGGAGTCAGTTGTGGTATCTCAACTGTGTCACCACAGTTGTGGTCGCTCAGAACTTGATCTTCATAACCTTCAGGTCTTGAACTCTTCTAGCTTCAGCTCTCCGCAAACCTAAGCTATTACAAATTCAATCCTATATATATTACAATCTAAGATCAGTTCTATACTAATCAGCTACACTAATAGTGTTTGACATTAATCAAAATACAAGAACATTCCTAACAATTTCCCCCTTTTTAATGATGTCAAAACCATACGCGACTGAAACAAATTGGAAGAAGTGAAGGGAGTTACAAGCCTACTTCCCCTTAATATGTTCTTTCCTATCTAGTTGTTTTTCTTTGACATTCCAAGAATAATACAAGTGTTAAATAATTTGTTGGAAATTTTTTAAGAATTTGAAATGTAGGAAAGTTAATGTAGCTGACAACTGATCACACTAAACTGTGCACCCAGTTGCAACTATGTAAAACACTTAAGTTCTTTGAGACAACTATATATTGTCATTCAAAGAGAAGTGATAGTTAGTTATATATATCTATTCAGTTCAATTTACATTGTACATCGAGATATTGGCTATGAAAAATACAGAGTACAATGTGAAAGAAATTAAACTGAATATCCCATTCTCTGGTTGTGTCCCCTTCTCTTTGCATTTTAGCTGCCTTCTCAGCTCTCTTTCTCTTTCGTTTTTCTTTTGCAGCCTTCAGCTTCTCGTGCTCTTCCTTTTCTTTTTGCAGCCGCCAATCTTCCTTTTCTTTTTACAGAATCAGAAAGAGCACTGATGCTATGATTGATGACTTGAAGGATGGAGGACATAGATTGTTGCACACTAGCCATAGCCTGAAGTAGAAGCATGGAGTCGGGGACTGGCTATGGAGTTTCAGGCACAGAGGGAGGAGGGATATCTGCAACCTGAGCTTCCTGGATAGAGCTGACCGGAAGCATATCGGTAGCTTTTAGTTGTTCATGCGAAGATGCCTCATCGAAGCAGTTGGTCTCAGCTGCATCGCGTTGTTCCTCATGAGATGGGAACTTCGCAGCTTGATCTTCATCGGCTGCGGAAGTAGAAGTCTTGGCAGCTTGATCTGCATCAGCTACTTGATCTCCCTCAGATGTTGTCTCAGAATGTTCGAAGAAGGTTTAAAGAGTAGTTGGGGCTTCCGGAGAGGGTGGAAACTGAAGCTCAGTCTGTTCGTGGACTGGGCTGGATGGAGGTGACGTCTGTTCCCTTGGAGGGGTGGATCGAATCATGATCCTTTTGGCTGGCTGGCTTAACTCACTTAGCTGACTTGACCCTTCATCAGTTCTCCTTTTCGGGGGTAGCTCATCTGACCCAACTGTCAGACGGTAGGTGATGATATCCTTCATTCTCTAAGTTAGTTCCTCCTTTTTCAACAACCTGACCAACTTATGGCCTAACCTCTTCTGCAGCCACATCTCCTCATTCTTCTATTATGTGCATCCAAATCGAATTAACAGGATGACCAAATCATTCAGCTTCCAATAGAGGTAGCATTGAGCCGTGACTGCCTCCTGCAGGGTCAGCTGGACCAATGGATCCTCATCATTGCTTAAGTGTTGCAGTTCTTTTAAAAAAGATTCCAGCCGGGACTGAGCTTGAGCTTCCATAATTTCCTCCATCGGCTGACTTCACCGAATGATATCCATATTTTCAGCATCGTAGGGGAGGAGAGGTAGACACCAGTCAATGATCCTCTGACAGATGTGGAATTCGAATTGATGACCAGAGGGGGGTATCAGGATCTTAAAACTCTTCAGAAGGGACAGTTGAGAAGGCATCAAGCTTTAGATCCCAATAGTAATGAGGAGGCTGATCCTCAGTTGGACTCTCCACAACAATGCCCTCATCGATGATCCTTTCCAGAGAAGCAGTGGTTTCGCTGCTAGACAGCTAGATCTTCTTTTTTACTTTCTTCGGAGCAACTGCTCCTCCACACTCTCGGTTTTCTTTGTCTGTGCCTTGGCAGCTGGCTTTTTCCCTTGCCTGCCAAGGTTGCATCCCTTTGAGCTAAGTTCACAAGGGACCTTTTCTTGGCAGGGGTAGATGCACCCCTACCACTCATTCTTCTCTCTCCTAGGACCACCTCTTCCATTTCCTTGAAAGTCTCATCCTCAGCTGCCATCCTAGCAGCTGCCTTAGCTTCCCCAGTTGGTCTTGGACTCAGCCACTGTGGTCACCATCTGGCCTACAGCTAGGCTGAGAAGGGGGTTCTATTCGTTATCTGAGTTTGTTTGCATAACCGGCTTTTACAACCTCTTTGCTTTGTAATCACGGGCGAGTTTCTTCTTGGCAGAGGGGGGTTAAAGTCGTACATACTCAACTCTTCTCTGGAGCCGACAGCTGGCATGACAACTTCAAGAATATGGCTGATAGCTAGCCCATAGTGAACATCCTTATCAAATATATGAGTGGAGCAGATGGTATGGTTTCTCTTGATGTTTTCTTGCATCTTTTCGAAGATGTAGTCAACCCAGTTGGTTTGCTTTCCATCATCGATCAACATTATAGGCTTGTATTTCTTGTTGGACAGTTTTGACTTTGTGCCAAGATTGCACACTATTCTCTTGTTGACAACGTCCAGCAAAATCTAGTAAATTGGCTTGAAGGAACCCTTCGGTGTCTGCAGCTTGAACTACATCTGGCCCTTCGTTGAAATGTCTTTCCATAGATTCCAGTGAGTTTCCTCTGGCTTGGTGTGGTCAGCCAGGTAGGTGGAAATATAAACTCCTTCTTTAGATAACCTAAAGTATTGGGTAAGAAACGCAGGAAATATGGTGATCCTTGTGCCATGGACCTTTGTGACAAAGGTTTGAGAGTTGTCCTGAATGACGACTCTCTTGTAGAACTTGGCTACAAGATCTAGGTAGAATCTGCGCGGCAGATGTGACAAACTGCAATACGCCAGATTTCTGGAGATTCCTCTCCAACTTCTCAATAGACTCTAGGTACTCTGCGTATTGTTTCATCCACAGGGGCAGATTGAGAATCTTGTTCTTCTCAACTACATTTACCATCTCTCAGCATAAGTCAACTCTCTTGTTCCGGACTTGGCAATGAAGGCCAGGGTGGCTCGAGGAATGGCTTAAGGGATGTTCTGAACAAATTGATCTTGTGCTATGGAAGCCATTATCGTAGATTTGAAGGTTTCGAAAAAGGAACTGTTTGAAATGGGATTTGGGAATTTCTTTACAAGGAAGGTTGTAAAGCAGATTATCGAAAGAATGATCATGCATGAACATCTTCATTTTATAGCAAAGGTAGAATCCTTCGACAGCTGGGATTCATCCCATGAAAGTCAACTCAACGGACTAGATTGATTGTGCTAAGATCATGCGGGAAGGCGGTTCCCGGCACTTCCGATCGTGTCAGCCACTTTCCATGTGGCAACTTCCAATTGGATCTCCACTTCGGCTGGTCATAGTCGCATTTAATGCACATTTATGGCATTCGAATTTTGAAAACCATGAGAATGAGACATTAAAATAAATATCATGAGAATGAGACATTTATATCTTCGACATATATTCCCCCTGAATAAATGAACTTTAATGATTGAGAGCTTGGACTCAGTCAATCATCATCAATTGATCAAATGTAAACTTTTAAGGTTATATACACAGCTGAGAGCTTGAACTCAATTGTCATCCTACTAAGGAGCTAACAACTAATCAATTATTAGGCGTCCCACTCAGAGTGATGAACCTAGTAAATAATATCCTCGATCAGTTCTTAGTATATCAGCTGAGAGCTGTGACTCAGTTGACTAACTTCGGAGTAGACATTATAACTGAGAGTTTGGTCTCAGTTATCCTCCAGTTATAGACAAGTATAGCTGATAGTTGAGAGTTTGGACTCAGTTGTTCCTCTACTTAGCCAAAAGTTCACTCTTCTTCAGCTAACATGTCCAACTCTAACAGCCGAAGCTGGGTACATAGATCTTTGAATCTTGTCTCCTGAAGAGGCTTTGTGAAGATATCAACAAGTTGATCATCAGTCTTCACTTAGGTCATAGAGACATGATCTCTGATGAAGTGATGTCGGATGTCGATGTGCTTAGTTCTTGAATGATGAACTAGAATTTGTGTGCTACCAATAGCATTATAGTTATCATAGAATATTGCTGCAACTTTGTAGTCCTTTAGTTGCTACTTGATCCAAAGCATCTGCACACAGCAGCTTCCAGCAACTACTAACTCAACTTCGGCTGTTGAGATTGCAACTAAGTATTAGTTCTTGCTGAACTACGAAATCAGCTTATGACAAAGGAACTAGCAAGTCCCACTGGTGCTTTTTCTGTCGATTCTGCAATCTCCAAAGTCTGGATTTGAAGACCCTTTCGGATCCAAACCATCATCTCTAGGGTACCAAATTCCTAGGGTCTCTGTTCCTTTCATATAACGAACAATCCTTACAGCTGCATCCATGGGTGATTTCTTCGGGTTGGCTTGAAATCTTGCCCAAACTACAACTGCATAGCTGATATCTGGATGGCTGGCAGTTAGATACAACAGGGATCTGATGATTCCTCTGTAACTTGTAGGATTTACAGATTCACCTTCTTCCCTATCATATTCATCTAGAAGTTTTTTTGCATCAGCTGGGCAAACTTCTAGCATAGGACTGGATTTCTGGATCCAAATATGAAGTTGTCGACATAGATATGAACCAACATCATATTTCCATCATTTTCAATGCGGAAGAGAGTTCTATCTATTCTTCCCTTCTGGGATCCATTCTTTAGCAGGACGTGGTATAAGGTTTCAAACCAAGCTCTTGGAGCTTGCTTCAAGCCATAGAGGGCTTTCCTTAGACGATAAACTTTGTTCCCTTGTTCAAAGTCGGGTGATTGTACCACATAAACCTTTTCAGACAGCTATCCATAGTGAAATGCAATTTTGACATCCATTTGGTAGACAATGAAACCATGGTGAGCTGCATATGCAAGGAACTAGGGCAAAGGTTTCGTCGAAATCGAGTTGCTTCACACTAAGCGTACCCTTTGGCTACCAATCTGGCTTTGTTGTGGGTCACGACGCCATTTTCATCCCTCTTGTCCTTGAGAACCCACTAGGTACCGATGACCTTCTGATGATTAGGACGGTCCACCAGATACCATACATTATTGTGGATGAATTCTGCAAGCTCCTCTTGCATTGCTGAGATCTAATTAGGTGATGCGAGAGCTTTTTCTAGCTTGGAAAGATCTATCTGGGATAGGAAGCAACTGAAGAAGGTTTCCCATGATCTTGTATGGACTGCATCACAGCTGGGATAGGAGTGTCAGCTGCAACTAGTATGTCCACCAAATTTTCGGATGAAATGAACTCCTTTGTCACAGTTTTTCCTTAAAGAACTAGGGTTCCAGTGGTTTCCTCCATCCTAGCCTCTCGCCTAGAGCTGGGTTCTAGTTGCTGTCTCCATCTCAGTTTTTCCTGGAAGAACTGGATTCCAGTGACATTTTCCATCTCAGTTGATGGTCCAGCTGGTTCCTCAGCTAGGCTCGGTTGAACTAGATTTGAGTTGACTGCAACGGTGCTATCTTTGGTTGGGCCTCCAATTAGAGTTGTGGTTCCCCTTACTTCAGCTGCACCTTCAGTTGGATCTTGTAAATTTATTACTCTTAAAGTCTCAGCGAGAACTTCTGCATCACAGACCTTCTCAGCCGTTTAAACTCCAGCTGAGGAAGCTGAGTCCTAAGATGAGGTCCTAAAGGTATGCCTGCCTAGCTGGTTTAGTTAGTTGCACAGCACAGATGTTTCTTAACTGAACTTCAGCTTCATCGGCTTCTGGAGCAGCTTAAAGTCAGCTCTGCAGTATTCCTCCGCATTAGAGTAGACTCATCAAAAATAATATTACATATTATTTCCACAAGAAAGGTTGTCTTGTTGAATACCCTAAATACCTTGTGAGAGGGGTATCCATATCTCAGGAACACGCACTCATCAGCTTTAGGAGAAAAATCATTCAGCTTAGATTTTTCATTATTGTGAATATAACATGGGCAACCAAAATCTCTTAAGTGAGTCAGAGAAGGCTTACGGCCCTTATATACCTCATATGGTGTTTTGTTGAGCCGTAGGTTGATGGAGCTGCAATTATAAGTGTAGCAAGATGTGTTGATTGCTTCAGCTCAGTAGCTTTGACTAATCTTGGCCGCAGATAGCATGGACCTCGCAGCTTCCTTCAACGTTTGATTCCTTTTCTCTGAGAGGTTATTCTGCTGCGGTGTTCTCGAAGCTGAATTCTCGTGGCTCATTCCATGATCCGTACAGAAGTCCATAACTGGTCCATTTCAAAACTCTGTCCCATTAACCGATCTGATTCTGACTATTCTGCAGCTTTTCTTGTTCTGGACCTTCAGAATCAGCTCCGGCAGTGCTATCTTCACCTCCACTTTGCTATGCAGGAACTCCACCCAATTGAATCTAGAGAAGTCGTCAATCACCGTCATGGTATAGCTCTTTCCTCCAAGTAACTGGGGAGTAACTGGCCCGAACAAATTCATGTGAAGAAGCTCCAGAACTCGGGACCTGCTAGGCTCTGATGCTTTTCCTTTTAAGGATGCCTTTGTCTTCTTTTCAAGCTGGCAGGCTCTGCAGACTCCTTCCTTCTTCATAATCTCAGTTGGCAGTCCTTCCACCAAGTTGTGCTTGACCAAATGATTGATCGTTTTGAGGTTCAGGTGGTTAAATCTTTTATGCCAAAGCCAGTTGGTCTTCATAGAACTTCAAGAAACTAGATAAGGGTTGGAGTTGCCACTATTCCAATCAACAATGTCTCTATGGACAACTTCCTTAGAGATTTTATCCTTAATATAGCATTCGTTCTTCGCGAATACTGTCTTATACCCATTTTCTCCAAGTTAGTCGATGCTCACTAAATTATGCATGAGAGTTGTAACTAGCGAGGCATCATTGAGGGTAACTCCGCTGATTCTGATTATGCCTGAAGCAACTATTCTTCCTCTAGAGTTGTCCCCAAAAACTATTGACGACCCACTGTCTGGAATAACATTTTCCATGATGTCCTTGTTCCCGGTCATGTGCCCTGAATAGCCGTTGTCCAATATCCATACTTCATTTGACCTGGACGGCTGACAGCATTCTTCTGTGACCTCCAATCACAAGGAAGTCAGTTTAGGTAACTGTTTTACTTCGGGTCCTGAGGGGTCAGCAGGTTGATGAACCCTTTGGGGATCCATACTTGTTTTGTTTTAAATTTCTTGACCTCCTGGGCAGCTTCTTTTGCTGCTTTATTTTTCATTTTTAATTCAAAATACATGCGATCGTGATGTTTTTAATTCAATCGTGCATGTATGTATGAGTTACATTGTATAGTTGGGTTCCTAGCTAAAACTTGTTTTTTAACATAACCTCGAGGTTCTGACCCTCTGACAACTGTCTTGGGCTTCTTAGATTGATATCCCAGCCCTGAACGGTTGGTTCTCTCAATTTTTCGGTTGTACTCAGCATAACTAAGTCTTTTCCCTTGAGGGTGCCGGCTAGTTGAGGGTCTCCAGTCTGACTTGGCAGAACTGGGGTGTCTCCAACTTGCTTTTGCACAGCTGGGGTAAGGAGTAGTTGGTGCCTTAAGCAGCTGAGTATTCCTTAGCTTTACAGTTTTAAGAAGAGCAGCTAGCTTTGCAGTCAGCTGTCTTTTCTTTAGCTGTGCAGCCTTGGGGACTGCGGCTGGCCAGTTACAGTCCTCTCTGGGAGAAAAAGTATATTCTCCTTACCCTTATTCATGCATAAATTTGATTTTTCATTCAAAGCGAATGGATCATGACCTAACCCACGTTTTTCAGTGCATGACTTTTAAATATTGATGTTATCTTCTAAATCTCTCGAGCTTTTGTTAAAAGATACAAGGATTTTATCCAACTAGAGGTTTTTGGATTTTAGGGTTTCTAACTCAGCTGAGAGGACTGAGTTTTCTACCCTTAGTTACTCAATGACAGCTGTTAGTGACTGAGCACTTTTCCACTCAGCTATCAGTTTAAAAACTTGCTCCTTGAGAGAAGCATTTTAATGAGTGATTTTAGTTTGCAAAGTGCACATGTAATTGAAATCCTTTAAGAGGGATTCTAAGGTTAGGTCCTCGAAGTCAGAATGACATGACTCCAAGTCCTCAGTTTCATGCTGATGCACATGCAATGACTGAGAGGGATCAATTACCTCATCTTCAGCTGAGGTAAGTGCAGTTTCAGTCTCTTCTCTGATGTCAGTCCTGAATGCAACAAGCTGCTCTTCATCATCGGAGCTACTGCAAGGGTCTGATTCCAGAACTTGATCATCGTAAGCTATGTCGGGCATCTCAGTTCTGGTCAGCATAGCCTCTGTATAAGCTTTTGAGACTCTTCTTTGGAAGCTTTTCTTAAGCTTCGCTCGCTCTTCCTCTCCAATCTGTGGACAGTCAAAATTTTAATGATTAGGAAATGTACATTGAAAGCATGTCCGTTGTTGTCGCCTTTGGAACTGTGACTTGTCGGACTTATTTTCCTCAACAGCTTGAGCCTTCATCTTAGCTTTCTCAAGCTTTTTTGTGAGGATCCTCATCTGCTCCTCCAACTCTTGAACTGAGCTGCCGGGGGTTTTCTTAGAAGAGGTGGATGACTTTTAGACAGTTACAGCTGCGAGAACTGTAAACTGAGACTTTTGTTGCTTCCTTGGTGAGAACTTCTTCTTGACGAAGAGGGCAACATCCTCTAGCTTTGACGGCTGTTGGGTTGCCTTCTTAGCTTCACGCTCGTTTATCCGAGCTAGGCCAAATTCATGTGCTCGCAGGGAGGCGAACACATCCTTTGTCAGCATCTTTGAGAGATGACGTTCCTTCAACATTGTGACCTTCATAAACTAGTCTTCTCTGGTCACCTGTGCCAAGATTTTTGCGTTGAGCTCAGCTACATGATATGATCTCCCAAGGGCTGACTGCTCATTAACTATGGAGTTGAACCAGGCTTCCATCTACATAATAGATTCTTCGGATAGCATAGCAAATGACTCGTATTTTTCCACGCAAACCTGAAGGTTGTTGCGCTTGGTCTGCTCAGATTCTCTGTAAAGATCCTCAAGATAATCCCAGATTTCTTTAACCGATTTATATTTTTCCACGTTCTTCATTTGATCCTCGTCGAGCGTGGAGAAGAGAATATCTTGGGCTAGATATTCTAGTTGATAACGCCTCTTATCGTCGGTCGTCCATTCTGTTTGATGTTTTTCAACGTATTCTGGCTGATCGGGGGTAGTGCGGTTGGTATTGACTTTCTGGATCTTCAAAGGACCTTCTTCAATTACCAGCCACATGTCCTCATACTGGCTTAAGAGGTGAGCTTGACTCTCCTCCGCCAGCTGGTATAGTTCTCGACTGAAGACTTAGGCAGTCAGGTGGATGCCATATTTAAAATCAATCAAAATAAAACTGCTCGCAACAAGACAAACACTTGGAAAATTGGATCTGGTCCTAGTGTCTCAAACACAGTTCGTCTTTTGGACCAACTGCTCTGATACCACTTAATGGTCCCAAATCAGAGAATATAGCTTTTGTGGAAATGTTAGTGAGAAATAAATGCAGAAATAGTAGGCCGAAATTTTAATCTCAGATGACTCGTTGACCAGGTCAGCTGGGTCAATTAAATGTGTTTGTTTATCGAGTAGGTTTCAAGCCTGTTTAACAGTTATACTCCAGCTATGACTTGGTAGCTGGGTTTCAAACACTTATCAAATATTTAAATGAAGCAGTACATGACACGGATATTATAGAGGTTTGGATATAAACAATCCTACGTCCTCTCTTCCTTCACGATGAAGGGAATCTACTAATCTTTCTTGTATACGATGTTTGAACATGGGTTACAGTTAAGATTCTTCTAAAATGGAGGATCTCTTCTATCCTCAGTTGCAGGCACGGTTGATCTTCGAAGCTTTATTAGAATCAACATCCTAGGCTTCTTGATCTGCTTCGTAATCCTATTGGCTAAAAATATTAGATTATTTAGGTTTTATTTATTTTAAAAATTATTATTACTAATTGAGATACTTTTATAAGGGATATAGATTTTTTTATTTTTCATTTGTTAAACCTTTTAACAATATGAGTTT
>AYJT01015870.1:0-13292 GCA_001278415.1 Ocimum tenuiflorum | reverse complement strand
GGTCCAGGCGTGAGTGGAGCCTGGACCCGAGCCTCTGTGGGGGCTGTTGTGAGTGGCGAGGCGTGGCCAGCCTTCAAAGGTCACTCCTCGCACCCTTGAATTTAGTTCAGAATATTTACATGTGTTTAATGTTCTGTGGCGGATTTTGGGTATTTTTTTGGGCTCAAGTTAGGGTCAACAACTCGTGTTCGTTATTTTGCCGTTGTTCATGGTGTGGGTGTTATTTGCTTTCGTAATATTGCACTAATTTCCTAACAATAAACTGTTCAGCTATTATAAGAACTTGATTTGCAGTTTAAATCCCCATTATATAAATGAAACAATTAATAAACCAACCGTTGTATTGCGTTATTATATGCAAGACAAAACAAAAGAATAATGCACAAAAAAAGAAAAAAAATGATCGACTTGGTTAAGTCATATGAACACATCATAATCTTGAACTCGTGGAAATCGAGAACTCCGTCGCCATTACGATCAAAAGGAGCGATCATATTCTTGCAATCGCCCACGCTTCTTCTCAGCCCCAATCTCATCACTATTTTCTTTAAGCTTTTAGGCGTAATCCACGTGCTTCCCTCCGGCGCGTACAGTTTGAAGGCTGCCTTCAAATCACTCTGCTTCTCTTCCTCCACTATCTTCACCAAATCATCCAAACCCAACAATCCGTTGCCGTCGGAATCCACTAACGCCACCGCTGCCTAGGACGTCATGTCCCCGCCCATCGAACAGACGCACTGCCGCAGCTCCGACGTGCATAATTTGGAGTTGCCATTTTAATCGAAGTGGTTGAGGACTCCGTTATATTGCTCGTATTTCTCCATTGATAAATTACACTGATTGTAGCATAAGATGCGAATCAGTAATAAAGAGAGAAATTTAGTAAAATTGTTGATGGAGATTAATTAGGGCTGGCGTTTTGAGGTATTTATATTTATTGATGGTAGAAAACGCGGAAATACTACCAAATATTCAATTGGTTTTGATAATGTGCAGTGTGGTCCACTATTTAAGTCGTTAATTATTCAATTCCGAAAATTATAGTTTTGGATACGGCTTCAATACGTTAACGCCTTTGAACCGACATAGACCATTTTTTATAATTTTTTTTTGGATATTTTCTTTTTACATCAATCCAGACCAGCAATGACTTTTTATGATATCTCCGAATATGTTAATTTTGAGCTCGACTAGTTTTATTGGATTAGAACTTAGAATAACCTCTCCAAGACTCCAACTGTCGTATCCACTGAAATCCAGTTGAACAGGTTGGACATAACTTATGTAGTTACGTTGAACTCTACACACACACGTTCAGCAATCAACTCCAAATATTGTTGTACGATGACTGCGGAAAAAAAAGTCAAATTTAGATAAACAAAAAAGCGTTCTAAATAATATTACATGCAAGGTTATAATCCTTTTATTCGTCACTATATATATTCCATAAAAATGGGTTAGTTCTTATCCGACAAAATAAGGCCACGTGACATTCGTTTCCAATTTGAATGCAATGTGAATTTGACAATAAATTTGTTGTCGCTATCAATTTATTTATTAACTATAAATAATTGCATGCATACACTAGCATCGTGTTTAATCCACTTAATCAATCTTTTGTATGCTAAGGTCCATGATTGTCACTGAATTTCCTACGCTCGATCAATAACGAAATGAGGAATCTTAAACCTTTCATTTTGCCTTTTTGATACGTAAAATGATGCTTTTATTAACATCATAGAAATGTTTTCATGGCCCAACAGATTATTAATTTTCTCAAATGATCGCACTTAGGAACATATTCATAAATGAGAATACACAAATAATTGATTTCAGAAACTATAAGTCGTTAGCCTTTTGAGTTTTGTGTGTTGATCGTAAATATATATGCGTGCTCTCTTAATCAGAAGAACATAAGCATACAATATTTATTGTAATGGAAATTTTTATAATGGATCACTGCATACACAAGGCAATGAGTTAAGAAACAAACACACATAGAGATATATATGCAATACCAAAGCTATATAATGGGGCAATTGATGCAGGTCAAGAACTTTTTGGATTGTCATTTCTTTCATGTTTACAGGGAAATAAATAAATCTGCACACGACATTGCTCGAATATGAGCAAGAATGTCGGATCTAACCATTTAGAATTGTAATATTCCTCCTTGACCAACAAACGCTTGTCTTAGAATGAATTTTCCTTCTAAAAGAATATGGAGAAATGAAAGGGGAAAAAATGTATACGCAGTGATCCTCAATAGGACATCATAATCTTAAACTCATCAAAATTGAGAACTCAATCTCCATTAAGATCAAAAAGAGCAATCATTCTCTTGCAATCGTCTACACTTCTTCTCTTCTCTTCCCCAATTTTTGAAGCATTTTCTTCAAGCTCTTAGGTTTAATGCACGTGCTTCCCTCCTGCGCATACAATTTGAAGGCCACCTTCAAATCGCTCTACTTCTCTTTCGGTAATATCCCTATTTTTCCAAAAATAGAAAATAGAAATTTCTATATCTAGAAGTCACTATATTTAGTAAATTTTAGTGTTATTTTATTTTATATCTTCAGAAATTCCTCGAGCAACTGATAGTATTCTGTTTTACGAGCCTGACATACAGTTATGTTCGTAACCAAATGATACGGTGCAATCAATTTCCAAAATTTGGTGACCTGATATTTTGGAATTATTTTTAAATTTAGTTAATCGAAATAAATTCGTCATTTCACAATCAATAAATAGCAGATACGAATTGAGCTTGAGAGTTGGAGTATATTTAAAAACCTCACGCAATAGAACTATACGGGCAAAATTTGGACACCCAACGAATGCACGGCAGAGTCGTCATGAACCACGTAATATTATATTAATTTTCCGATAAAATAGCGAAGGAGAAATGAATCCTCTCATACCCCAGCTCATTACACCAGCCACTTGCTCTGTAAAATTACCTAAAAGGGTTGAATGAATTGGCTGAGAAGGAAGCCACGTTGATGCCCCTCATATTTTGTCAAAATTTTGGGATCAAAATTTTCATCCAAGATCTCTTTCTCCATTATCACTCAAAAGTCACTTACAGAGATAGAGAGAGAGTGAGAGTAGAAGGAAGGAGTGGGGAGAGGTGAAGTACATTGTAGGAATCTGTCAAAAGTCGTCGTAAAAGAAACCCAACAGAAAACTTAGGTGGAGATAAGGTTTTTGAAAGGTAATTTCTCACTCCCTAGTTGATGATCATAGTTAAAAACACAACTAACTCAATCCCCACACTTCGTACTATGTATATCATCGATGATCAGAGCTTGATCAGACGTTTAAGTTGCCGGAAATCACCCTAAACCAGGGTGATATAACCAACCTTGAAATCGTATGCTTCACGTTGAAAGTTGATGATTCATTGTTATTTGGTGTTTAAAACACGTATAATCATGTTCTAGATGTTGTGAAGATCTCAAATGTGTGTTTGGATCATGTGGGGAGTGAGCGGATCGCGAGATATCGCTCCGAGCCACCATTAATGGCAGACAGAACACCCTCATTTGATCGAATAAGTGGTGCCCATTCGATCAAATGGGTCTTGCTTCGGGGTGAAGTTTTTTGACCCCATTCGGTCGAATGGCACCCTTCTGCCCCTATTTGACTTCGGTCGGTGTATTCCAATCTCAATTTCACAAACTCAACATGCAGATCTCATTTCTCCCAAAATACATGATGGTTTTGAGTGATTTTTGTTTCTATATGTTCATTTCATTCCTTAGTATATGTATATCAAATTTGAAATCAATCCGATATGATTTGGGTGGTCAAAATCAGATATGAAAGTTTTTTTGTAATCTGTCAGCCCATTTTGCGGGACCATTTTCTCTCAATCCAACCGTTGGATTTTATTGATTCTTTTTGGGTTGTGTTCCTCATGTTCCCTAGTTGCTGTATACAAAATTTGAGGTCAATAGGACATGATTTGCCTGGTCAAATACTAGTTGGAAAAAATACACTGCCGAAGCTGTCACGCCATTCGACCCCCATTCAATCGAATGGTGTGGGTCTGTATCCCATAAAATCTGACTCCATTCGACCAAATTCCCTTTTGATTTGGTCGAATGCCTCTTACTTTCACCATTTTAGCCCTAAATGACATCCGAATGATTGTAGTCCTATACCCGGGCCCCATTTGACTAAGTGGATGTCATTTTTCTTTGTTTTTGAATATCGATGTCCTCTCCACTTGAATAACTTTGATTCAAACCTTCATATTCTCATGTATCACATATGTTTACACAACACAATGTAGGTTTTACTTACAATATCTTAATCCTACCTCGTAAGCCCGTTCAAATTCGACTTGTGTCCTTATTTTAGAACAGAAATGTATCCCGACAATTTAGACAACCCCTGTGAACGAATTATCTCACCTAGAGTTGAAGTTGATCTTAAAACCTTAGTGCAAATCTATATTAGCAATTTCATGAGATGGATTATATCAAACCATCCTAATCGGATGATTCACGTTTCGCAGAACGAGAACATAAATCGACAGAACGTGTTGTACGACCTAATTGCTAGAAGATTGAGGTGGACTTTCTTACTTATATAATGAACTGTAATTTAGCTGTTTTGTTACGAAATCAAATAAAAGCATATTTTGTTTTCTGATGATTGTCATGACCGGAAAATATTTGTGATGTTGTCTAATGAATGACATGATTTGATTAATTGATGGTAACGAATTCGTACCTTAATGGTAATGTCAGCCCCTAAGGTTAGTGCACTAGATGGTGTTGGTCAATTAGGATACGAGCCCACTGATGCCTCGTCATCAAGATCAATGAAGGAGGCCTACTTTCTGGCTCATACGAGATGATAGCATGTGTTCGTAAATGATGTGAGGATGAAAAATACTCTGCAGAGTTTCATGAAAATATTTTGTGCATATAAGGTGGAATTCACTAAAAACCCTAACGTGCCACCATTATGAATGGCATGACAGTTCAAAATATGTATGTATGATCGGGCATGTGTTCACTGAGTGCAATCAATGTACTCATCCCCTGTATGTATTTCTAAATGTGCAGGTTGAGCAGCGAATGAAGGTGTAGGTGTGCCGAGTTGAGTTTATCAATTACTAAATAAGGCCTCAGGTTTCATATCGTCATATATATTACCCAACCATTGTCTTACCATTGCCCATGTTTAAAACTCTAATATTTAAAATCAGTCTATGTTTACTATTATTGAACCGGTATTCCTGTGCACTCGAACTCGGATATGTTGACTAAATTGTTTTGATAGTCGTTATGCCTGAATATGAAATATCTACTGCTTTAACATAATATGTTGGAATATTCTATTCCATCGAGCTGTATTTCCCTGTCATGCGTTGTGTCCTGATGGACCGGCTCTGGCCGGGGGTTGACATTTCCTCTTCCGCTCCCTCCACTATCTTCACAAAATCCTCCAAACACAACAATATGTCCCCGTCTGAATCCACCAGCGCCACCGCTGCCTCCGCCGTTGTCTTCCCGCCGATCAAGCAAATGCACTGCTGCAGCTCCGTTGGGCATATTTTTCCGTCTCTATTTGAATCGTATTTCTCCATTGAAATTGTACAAGAATGTTGTTGTACAACTGTAGAACTTGATGATTTCGGTAGTAAGTTTGAGCGATGTGTTAAATTAAATGATTGGTTTCCATTTTTTGGCAGTTTGCTGTGTTTATCACTTTATATGGCTCTTGTAGGAACACATGATTATATTGACCGTATTTTTTAATTACAGTGGGATGCCTACTTTGAACCTTCCTCATGTGTTTCTGAGTTGCATTTCTCTTCTTTCTTATAGTCTCGATTCGAGGCCTTATCAGTTTTATATCCAACTTGCTATATTCCAAGGGAAAAAAAAATCAACCCAAGAAATCAGATTTTCCCAGAAAAGAAAACATTCCAAAAACTACATTCACAAATTACAATCAAATTTTTTGGTGGTTGGGGAAGATTCCCATTCCCACAGATCAAAGAAGCTTGGTTAATAACAACCTATTATTATTTACAATCATAAATCTTAAATTCATCAACCGCTAAGATGTGAGAAACTTCAAGATGGGTTCGTAAATTGAAAAACTAATAAAAAAAAGGAGAGAATTTCAAGTTCCGTAAGGATGTGAGAAAAAGGGTGAGATCTCTACCTTTGTTGCGGCTTAGAGGAGCTTCCGATGGAGGATGCCAGTGTGGTGGGGAGGAAGTTGGAAGCAGCGATGAGGGTGTTTAGACGTTTGGGGAAGAATTGAAGTGTGATTTGGGAAACTAGGGTTAGATAGAGATTCAATATTTTTCTTTTAGTAATAATAATATATATGATGTAAACGATATATCATCTGTATGGGAAATTTTATACCGTTACTGTACTATAAATCAACGGTAACGACATCATACCATATCGAAAATAATAGTATACCGAATTTTCGGTATATTCGGTAATTTTTCAGTACGGTATGACCAGTATAACGGTATTAAATACCCCCACCCCTAGTGGAGATCATGCGTAAAGACTTTCCAAATAAAAGAGATCTAGGGTTCAAATCTTCACTCCTTCATTATCCATCTCAAAAAAAAAAAATTAGATCAACACAAAAGGTGGGTCCCATTGGAATTAAGAAATTTGCTGCTTCTCTTACTGCTAATACGTGAAGCCGTAAAGGTGAAATTTAATGTAATTATTTGTATTTAATTTTTTTAAAAAAATATTGACATCATTGTTATATTTAAATATTGATGGCATAAAATAAATTACATCGTAAAATTCACGGCACCATCAATCTATGTATTGAGATGATTATCAAATAGGGACAAAATATTAAAACTGAAATAACACTTTTACATATTTACGCTTCAAATTAGTTTATCCAAAATTTAAAATTTTAAATAATACATGATATAATATTTATACAATCCTCTCAAAATCATAAATGTATAAAAGAAAATCGAATCTAATGTCTGTTGTGGTAACATGATAGTGATGATATGACTTTTATGTAATATAATCTATTTATCTATTTATATATTAAAGAAGTACCTTCAAGGATCCTTCCTTTTTCCGCCTAAAAAACATATCAAAAATAAATCTTTTACAAATATGGAATAATATGGATGGATAATGTAAGTTTTAACATGTGCTACCACAATTACTTTTTCCAATGAATTTGCCATGTAATATGATGTATTAATAGAATATATATTTTTAAATTTTATAAACAATTGTAGTCTAAATTTTTTATTTAAAGTATAAAGTAATTTTTAATTTTTAATGGTAACTCAACTAAGTTGTTTTTCATTCAATTTTTGATGGCATCTCAGCTAAATTGTTTTCACTTTGTCGTCATTCTAACCATAAGGGTACTTTATCTATATGTTAAAAGAGTACTCTCTATCACTCTTTTTTTTCCGCTTAAAATATTTATCATAAATAACTCTTACATAAATATGAAATAATTCGTATAGTAAGGTAAAATTAAGATCAACTTTCATTTTTAATTAGTTACTATTAATTATACATTCAATACAATTAACATATTCAATGTTCGAGAAGAGAACTCAAATCTTCAACCTGCAGGGCAAGAAGCATAGGAAGTGGATTACGGTAAAGCTTCAAGATCTGTCGTGCTTGTGATCGAGAATAGTAGTAGTTCTCCATTAGAGAAGATATGTGCTTGTAAACCGTATTAAAACACCATGTACGACTCATCTATATTGAATTCCCTTTGTGGAGAAGGAAAAGTGGACGTATGATTTTCACATCGGAACCTTTATAATATCTTGTCTTTTTATAGATCTCAGTTGTTATCTTATTTATTCTAAGTGTGATTTGAAACCCAACTACCTTCAATAGCTGGAGTATAACTGAAAGAAATCCTAATCCTACTCGACAACTTTTAAAGACCCATCTGACTTCTCACAAGTCAGCTGAGATAAATTATTGTGCCTACTTTTAATTTGGCACTTATTTACTAACTTCCGCAACTTGTACTATACTTTGATTTTGGACCAACAATTTTCAATTATTGTTACTAGTTCATTTCATAGCAATTTATGTATTTCAATATAATAATTATTAATTTTTGTAACATTTTTAATGCAAGTTATTATATATAATGTTTTATATTCATTTAACTAATATAGAGTTATAAGGAATAATTATACATATAATATATATTTGTTTAATTGGAATTCGGTAGAATCGTTTATGTTATACCTAAATAAAAAGATGTTGCATCGGTAATCCAGTACAAACTAAAGTTGATTGGATAAGTTTTTGTCTCTAACATTCTTACTCGCTTTTCATTTGCTTTACTATTTTCTTACCCACATTTTTTTTTTCATTTGAATATGTGATTTTGTTGATTCATTTTTAATTGGTGAGAAACGAAGGGCGGGGAGAGAGAGTTCTAATTGAAGATCGTTGAGCATTTTAGATTTTTCTTTCTTTGTCTATAGTTGTATTTTGAATGATAAATAAACTGTTAAGAATTTTGGATCAAATATGACTAAAAACAACTATTCAATAAATATTATTTTATTTTTATATGATCAGAGTTATGTTTGAAATTAAATATAATTTCAAATAACAATTGTTTTTATTTATTTGTTAATAAAATCATCAAAACAAATGTATACACGGTAGCTGAGCATCGCGCATGTGGCAACATAGCACTTTAAATATCAAAAATCTAAAATTTGACTAACTCAAATTAATTGATGTTCATTTGTTAATGAGTTAATTATTATTACTCAGCAGGTACAAAATTTAATTAATTTTCCTCAAATCTGGACCTAAAAAAAAGTTCATTATTATTTGTTCTCCATCGAGAGTGTGTAATACTGTATGTTTTCTTCATAGTTTTTTTTTTATTTCTTTTTCGTTTAATACTATTTTTGAACTCGTGAAGGTTAAAAGGGGAAGAAAAGTTAATATATTGAGTTTAAAAGAAAATAAAGAACAAAAACCATATACATAGTTTTGTTGGTTGTGCTGTTAATAAGAAGCCCGTCTAGCTCAGTCGGTAGAGCGCAAGGCTCTTAACCTTGTGGTCGTGGGTTCGAGCCCCACGGTGGGCGTCACTTGTCGAAATTACTTTTGGGTGAGGCTAGTCAAGTTGTTTAAGAGTCATTCATTTTTCTTAAATTTCTTCTCTATCCTTTGAGTTGGGGGTTTATTTATTGAGAATGGTAGAGTTTAGTTCAGATAGGAGGAAGATAAATTTAACAAGACGACAACCCCAATTTCCCCATATATCGATTCGACGGTGCACACACTCCACCAAAAACCCCTGTACCTGCTTCTATCTCGTGCGCAGATTTTTCTCACTCAATTTCCCAGACATGAAATCTTCACTTTCTTTAAGGTTTCCGGAAGTTCCCTCTTTCTCCAAAGCCATCTCTCGCCACTCAAGGTACTCGTACTTTCTTCCCTTTTTTTTGTTTTTTCTTTTATGGGTCGTGTTTAAGTAATTGTCATTTTCGCATTCTCGAGGCTTATGTGAATGTTTAGTTTTAGTGGTTATATTTCAGAATAGTTGGTTGCTAGGTCATGCCTTCAAGCTCGAGTTTTTGTCAGATTATATGCATAAATGTTACAAGTCTTAGCTTTAAATACGAATTATTAGAACTCGCTCTAGTTTTATGGGTTCTGTTTGTGCTGCAACATATGAAGACTTATAAGCCTAATGTACCGTTACTATCCATAAATTAATAAAGCTCTCTGAATGATAGCATCAGAAATAGCATCTACACGGCCTAGTTTGATGTCATGTACTAGTGTTTTGCCTTCATTTTGGGAGTTAAAGAATTGTTTGTATACCTAAATCGGCTTCTAATGGGCAAACTATTTTGGTTACTAACTAAAATTACTGAATTTGACTTCCACAGAATTATGCTCGAATCAATTTCTTGGAACAGCGCCATTAGTTGTGATGATGCTTTTGGTTCAGATTATGTTATAGTTTTGAGTAAGATAATGTCTGTCCTCTAGTTGCAAGAAAGGGGCATTGTTTGAGTAGTCTAGTAGAAGAATGTTTGGAAAGGGAGAGTCCAAAGTGAAAAGGAACTACATTTTTACTTGTTGCATCGGAACTTGCATGAGAAAAATATATATCTAAAATGAACCTTCCTTGCCCTATATATTAGAGAAGATTCCAACTGGCCTGCAATCTGTGGAAATCAATTTGTTACATCTATTTTGCAGTGAAATTGCGAAGTTGTGAGATGCAATGTCAGTTAAAATGAGTTATGAGCATATCCTAACATGAACCATAATACTAATGCATAATCCTATTTAACACTTCATATACTCTTGTTATAGTTTAAAGATCCGATCACAGTAATTATTTCTGTCTGTATTCTTGTCAGGACTGAGCTGTGTATTCCTCAGAAGGTTTTCTTTTGTCGAGCCAAGCAAGGTAAGATTTCAAAACCATGTTGCTGCAAATCGCTGAAAATACATCCAGGCAGTGACTTTTTTTCTCACAAATAACTTGGTTGTTTGCCTTTTGATTGAAAGCTCAATTTCGAATAGATGGATCATTTAGCCTGCGGGTGGTGCCTCCAACCTTGTTAGCAGCAGAAAAAGAAGAAGCCAAAGCCGTCCTGACCTTATTCTTGAAGAAACAAGGTTTAAGCAACGCCGTTGCTGCAAGAACTATCAACAAGTCTGATGCTTTTGTTGACCACTTAGTCTCACGGCTTCACTCTGTCCACAAGTCCCGTTACTTAGTCGGTTTGATTTCTTGATTTCTTGTTTTCTGATCAATTAAAGAGCAGTTGAGACTTCACAGTTGACACCCCTTATCTTGAATTTTCATGGTAATGCATCATATATTCTGTCTCTTAAGGTCGAGAACTCACAACTCTGGAGATAAGGGATGCTCTTATTCCCTACCTTGAGACACTACTCGAAGAGTACGGACCTATTATGGTGGACGTTGTTGAAAACTACCCAGATCCACCTATCGCCGAAAAACAAGAGGAAACTGCAACAAAACAACCTGTGGTAGACAATTCCTCCGCATCAGTTTCTCCTTCTGTTCCCATGGTAGATTCAAGGAAGCTCAAGGCTTTGGCTCGGGTTAGTGACGTTAGCCCAACTGGGAAACTTCCTTCTCACATTGTCTATCTTTTAGAGCTGGGGATGGAACTCGAAGCCATTAGAGAAGTGATTCGCAAATTTCCAGCTTTTGCCTACTACAGTTTGGAGGGTAAGATCAAGCCAGGCGTCGAGTTCCTCCTCGATCTAGGCGTGCCAAAACAGGACATCCCCACCATCCTAAGCAAAAGGCCTCAACTCTGTGGGATCAGTCTCACTGAAAACCTGATCCCCACTATGACTTTTCTTGAAGAATTGGGCGTGGATAAGAAGCAATGGGCAAGAGTGATATATCGGTTTCCTCCACTTCTCACTTACAGCAGGCAAAAGCTTCAATCAACTGTGGATTTTCTCTACGAGATGGGCCTGTCAGCTGAGAATGTGAGTAAAATTTTAACACGCTGCCCAAACATAATAAGTTATAGCGTGGAGGAGAAGTTACGGCCCACTGCTGATTACTTTCGGTCTTTGGATGTAGATGTTGGTCTTCTTCTACATCGAGCTCCTCAAACATTTGGTCTGAGCATCGAGGGTAATCTGAAGCCCGTTACGAACTTCTTCTTGGAATGTGGGTATACTATGGAGGAAGTTGCAACGATGATCTCGAGAAATGGTGCTCTGTATACTTTCAGCTTGCCGGATAATATGGTGCCCAAGTGGGAGTTTTTTATGACAATGGAGTACCCCAAATCTGAATTGGTGAAATTTCCTCAGTATTTTGGTTACAGTTTGGAAGAAAGGATCAAACCAAGGTATGCTATTATGACAGAATGTGGGGTGAAACTACTGCTCAACCAGATGCTGTCTCTCTCGGAAGAAGACTTTCATAAAGTTTTGAAGAAAAAAATGGAGAAGAAAGCTTGAAGATTATTATATTTGCAGATTTTGGTTGAAGAGAATGAGCCTCGGTTGATCCAAGTCTTGTAATCTTCACTTGATGTGAACTTAGAAATATAATTGAGTTTCACAGTAGCGTGCATGGCTGCACATAATTCTACGAATTTGGAAGTTGGCTGCAAACTGTTTACAAATTTTATTTTACGCACATACAGTAATTCAGTCTGTTGTTTGCACCCCAATCGAACGATACTCTGGAAAAATCATTTTATTTTTACCTACAGCCTACAAATGAACGAGTCTCTGCATTCAGAAAATAATAATAACAACAACAACAACCAGAACAATGTGTTGACTTGTGGTTCGTTTCCTAAAAAAGAAGTAAAAGAAATACTAATCAATCATCTGGAGAAAGAAAAATTAACACCAGATTGAGGCGCCTCTATGGATTTGAGTATTTGATTGAGCTGCATGCGATTTCTTAATGCCGTTATGGACTTAGGATAGAAATTTATGACGGAACTAAATTATGAAATAAATTGCTCTAGTAAAAAAAAGAAAAAAAGAATATGCAATAGGATTTTGAGTTGACTGAAACGGTGGGATATATTTCTCACTTTTTCCGAAGAAAATTAGAGTAACAACTGGGTAATGTCGTCTGCATTCCTATTTAAATTCTGATGGGATGAATTACCCATTATAGGCCCAATATACTGCTAGCCCATAAATACACACAGCGCAGAGAAAGTTGCTTCCCTCCCATCTCCGACTCTGTATCTGGGAAGCCGAAGTGTGTAGTAGGTACTCAAATCCTCGTTTTCGCGGCATTTTCAGAGAAGGTATTCAGTATGTCAACCGCGGCTCAAGCTTTTAACGGCAATCTCAAGGCATGTCTTCTCTTATTCTTTTGTTGTATGGAATCTTGATTTGGGGATTTAAGGATGCACTCCACCTGTTTGTGCAAATTGCGGACGGAAGCTAGTCGAAAAGGAAATGATATTGATTACTACTGTTGAGTAGGATTGTGATTAAATTATGTTCTGTTTGAAAAATTCAAGGCCAAGGTGTTCCATTTATTTGGAGAAGATGATTTTCCCTCTTAATTTGAGGGAAAATTTATGGTAAATTTTTGAACGAGGGTTTGGTGATTGCTGTATGATATGGACACGGGAGTATTAGTTTATGGAATGGATTTTGCTCATTCCACAATGATATCCCGCCTCTGCATTTCGTGTTTTGCTTAATTTGATCTGCGTAGCACATTAGGGAGTTTAAAGTTCTTCTTTTTTCAGCTGGCAGATGAAAAGTTTTTCGAGGAGT